>APFE031372456.1:206432-220553 GCA_000404065.3 Pinus taeda | reverse complement strand
AATCCATTATATTGGTTAAATATTATGGAATAAAAACAAATGAAAATTGGTTTATCATATGAAATAGTTTTATACAAATTGATTCAATTTGTTGTAGAAGTAGTTAATCTATTATTTTTCAATTAAAGAGCCTCTAGAACAACTCTAAAGTTTATATAGTTTTATTTGGAATTGAACCTTAAGACCTATAGAAACCACACCTTCTCACCAACTATTAACATAATTACATATAAATCGATTCTATAATCAGCCTAATAAATAAATCAAATGAAAGAAAATACAAATTCCATAATTCTTATACTTCAGATAAATCCATAATCCATAGTTCATATACTTTAGGTAAATCCATAATCCATAGTTCATATACTTTAAGTACATAGTTCATAGTTTAGGCACATGGATTGTTTATTTGCTGCCATAACTAAGGGAAATACGTGTGTTTGGGCAGTACGTGCTTAAACACAAACAGATAGGTGCCATATAGGTGCGTGATGACATGCGCAAGGAGAAAATTCATCTTTATGAGACCTATGAGTTATTTAAATTCTACAAATTAGACTAGACTCCTAGGTTAAGTACATTAGGTGGGTGGATATATGAGTAATAACATATTTTATGTTATTAGAATGAAATGCATTGTTATGATCGATCTCAATTTTAAAGGCAATCCATAAGGCAGATAGAGTTAACAACATTGATGCTAAGGTTGGATTTTATTATCTTTCTCATTTATTTTTTTTGGATGACCCAAACTAGTGAAGCATAATCCTACAAAACAAAAGGAGGGTGAAGTACAACAAAAGCCTAGTCATAGCTAGGCTCTCAATAGGGGAGAGCCACTTCTATAAGGAGAATAGGATAGGGTGTCTTGCTTTTAATTTTGAGGTTAATGTTATAAAACACTTCTGGATTTTGTCAATCTTTCTCCAGGATTCTCTAGAGATGCTACAACCCCAAATCTCACATCCATATAAGATAACCAGAGTGTCTAAAGTTTCAAAGAGGAACTTCTTTCTATCCCACATTACGAGGTTTGCCGTTTGACAATTATTTTCAAGACCAAAATAAGCTTTTCATCCCCCATTAATCCTTTTCTCAATGCTATAGTTCTAGTAGAGCTTGTGATGAATATCAATTCCTAGGTACTTGTAGGAAGACACTTCCTCCAAGTTACTATTGTCATACATAAAATTAGTGTAAGTGTCTTTCTTGGATTTGATAATCATAACTTTTGTTTTGTCAGTGTTAACAATCATAACCATGGTAGAGACAATGAAATGTATTATAAATTATTTTCATAAATTTCATGAAAATTATTAATTTAAAATTTAAAAAAAAAAATTATCTTTTTATATGTGACAATTAATTCTAATTATTTACTTCTTTTTTTTTTTTTTTTTCTCGGTAAAGACTAAATGTATTAAAAAAGTAAAAATTATTTACAGAGTGGTCATGGCCTCATGGGAGGTACAGGAAATTTCATCCATGCAGACAGATAGTCCCAAAATTGGGATTAACCTGATACATAAGCCCTGAAACAAAAAACAGCTTGTAATCTAGAACCAAATTGACTGAACTACCCTACTGTTTCTGAGTGAAAATACATACACAAAAAATTGACACTATAACCTGGCTATAATCCCGAGACAGAGAGATGTTAATAGAAGCCATATAGGCGATACAAAAAGGAATGGAAAACAGAGAGAGAACCAGAGCAGCAACCAAAACCCAGAAGTCTTCAGACATCGAAATCGTTTCCCGGAATCTCCTCCTCTACAGGGCAAGGATAGCCCATCCACGTGTCGTCCACATTCTCCCTTTGAGCTGAAGCGTTGCCATCTGGAGGAGCTGCCAACTGTCGTGAGCTGTCTGAGCCATCCGTCGGTCGTTTAGAAGCAGGGGTGTTCTGTTGACTGCTAGCAAGAGGCATGGAGATATCGCCCTCATCTCCTTCCGCCTGCGAATTGCCGCCATGGAAATCAAAACCCACATCTATCCGCTTCTGCGCGTTGCCTCCTGGAGAATCAGTGGAAGGGGTGTTCGTATCAACAGTGGGCCTGGCTTCCTCCTCTGAGAAAATAACCGTGGTGCTAGCAGAAAGAACAGGCTGGTTAAGATGACTTTGGAACGTGAAGTGGGTGGTCTGAAAGGAGTTATAAGGGAGAGGCCTACTGGTTTCAGAGGTGGGAGAAGTCGATGCCAGAGGTATGACGGGCAGAGGAGCACGCTGAGAGCGCCCATGCCCTCCATGACCGCCACCACGGCGGCAGCTACCATGATGGCGGACCATTGACACAGTGACCGGATAGCCTGAGGGAGAGGAAGAACCAAGGATGAAGCACCTGCCAAGGTAAGGGTGCCTGTAATGGCTAAGAGTCCAGACCTGCAACTCCACCATCAAACCAAGACAGGGCTGAGAAACTGACGCTGCGAGCATGGGTGGAGGCCAGGGGTATAAATCAACAGGAGGAGCCAAAGATGCCATCAAAACCGAACCAGGAGAGATTTCTCGAGCCCTCTGCGTAATTAATTTCGCGTGAGGAGCGATCCGCTTGCGTATGATAACTATCTTGTCCATCTGCTGGAGGACCTGGGGAGGTGCACAATGCTGCCACCTGTTGTACCAGCTGCCTTCATAACCATTAACATGCATTTATAACCTTAAATGCACACGCATCCAGGTAATATATTACTCTTTTTATTTGTGACATTTAATCTGATTAAATAAGATGTAATAATATAATGTGATATTAATTTGAAATAAAAGATATAAATAATAATAATATTAGAACTCTCTATATAATTTATAACCTATATAAATAATATAATTATATATTCTATCTAAATAATATAACAACCTATATAAATAATATAATTATATAATCTTAGGACAGAGAGACCCTAATCATATTTTTGGAACTTGCTCACACTATACATTGTATATATTTCAGTATGTTTTCATTTTTAGACTTTATAGTATGGACATTGCTCTGCGTGGTGAATGAATTTTTGTAGATATCAGATATGATACATATTTACCAGACTCTCTTATGCTATCACCCTACGTGGTGAATTAAGATAGATACACCTGCACCATTTTTTTTCGATAAACAGAGTTCCATTTTTTTACTGATACACTGAGAGGTGGCCAAGGGCCAATGATGCGTATGGTGCAAAGCATCTACTACATGTAATTTTTCAAAAATAATGAAAGATTACGATTTTTCTAGGGGAAAAAATATAATTATATAATCTATCTAAATAATATAACATAGAATGGATCAAGCATTACTAGGTAATTCATAACCTATATAAATAATATAATTATATAGTCTATCGAAATAATATAACATGGAGTGGATAAGCATCACTAGATAATATCTATATATATATATATATATATATATATATATATATATAGAATAAAGTATATTATCTCTTTATTTATATATATTTATAAAAAATATTTTAAAAAGAGTATAGTTTAATTAATTATATTGGTTAAATATCATGGTTATTTGAATTTAATAAAAACAAATGAAATTTGGTCTATAATATGGAATAGCCTTATACAAATTGATTCGATTTGTAGTAGAAGTAGTTAACATAATTTATTTTTTAGTTAAAGAAATTGCTTCTAGAGTAGCTTTAAAGTTTATATAGTCTTACTCGAGATTGAACCATAAGACCTATAGAAACCAAACCTCCTCACCAACTATTAACATAATTACATATAAATCGATTCCATAATTAACCTAATAAATAAATAAAATGAAAGAAAATCCATATTCCATAATTCATATACTTTAGATAAATCCATAATCCATAGTTCATATACTTTAGGTAAATCCATAATCCATAGTTCATATAGTTTAAGTATATAGTTCATAGTTTAGGCACATGGATTGTTTATTTGTTGCCATAACTAAGGGCAATATGTGTGTTTGGGCAGTACATGGTTAAACACAAATAGATAGGTGCCATATAGGTGTGTGATGACATGAGCAAGGAGAAAATTCATCTTTATGAGACTTATGAGTTATTTAGATTCTATAGATTAGACTAGACTCCTAGGTTAAGTACATTAGGTGGGTGGATATATGAGTAATAACATATTTTATGTTATGAGAATGAAATGCATTGGTATGATCGATCTCAATTTTAAAGGCAAGACATAAGGCAGAGTTAACATCATTATGATTGATCTCAATTTTAAAGGCAAGACATAAGGCGGAGTTAACAATATTGATGGTGAGGCTGGATTTTATTATCTTTCTCATTTATTTTTTTTGTATGACCCAAACTAGTGAAGCATAATCCTGCCAAACAAAAGGAGGATGAAGTATAATTAGCATTCAACTAGGAAAAAAAGAAATAGACATAATTGTGAAATTTGAAATTTTTTAGTTTTTTTGTTTTAGTTTCATATTTGAAAAGTAGAAAAAAAAAAAATTGTGAAAATATCTAATTTTTAATAAATTTTTTTATTTTATTATTATTATTATTATTATTTTATCTATAAAGATTTAAATAAAAAGAATTTTGAATTTAAATTTCTCCAGCGAATGTGATGGTGTGATGGTGCCTCTGTGCTCTGTAGAGTTGAGCACAAAGGTGAATCCCAGCCAAGCGCTGAAGGTGGTCTTCATGTCATAAACATAGAATCCCTGAGCTCTGCCCACTGGAGGGGAGTGCAGATTATTGTCGAGCGTGATGGGATCGTCGAAGACCACCAGATCTCCAAAGTGGTTATTGCCAGTAAGAGTGGTGAGGTTGGCACCCTGGGGAGCGGCAACAATCGCAGCTGTAGCGTTCTTGGCGCTTTTGCCATTGTAAAGGATATCGTGGAAATACAGAACCTTATTCGAGCAAGGCTTTAGATATTTACCCTTCTTCCAGATAAACGCATCAGTCGATTGCAACAACAGAGTGGAAACCACAAGCCATACAATGCACAAGTGCGCAGCTCTGCGAGGCTTCACTGACATTGCCATTATATGCGTAATGCCAATGTAAATGACAGAGAGACAGTATATGGGGATCTGGGAATGAATATTAATTAGCAGTGTTGAGTGCCATGCTTTTATAGCAGTTTTTCTGATCTACACGCTTACTTACCTTAAATTATTTTCCAAACGTGAAGGTTACTTCGGTACCCATGTCCACAAGATGATTGAGTGAAAAAACAAAAATATAAGAACCGTGGGGAGCACGCATGACAAAGACCAGACCTAAATCGCACGCGGGAGAGGTGTCATGGAGATTTTCAAAAAACTTAAGCTTAAAGGTAGATCATGGGATTTAGAAGTGGAGGGTACTATCTATAAGATCTATCCTAATGTCTGGTGGGGTGGTTAATTTCAATGGAGTGAAAACCTACATAAATTTTGGTGGGGTGGTTAATTTCAATGGAGTCAAAACCTACATAAATTTCGAGGTGAGGAAAATAACATAAATTCAATTGATGATTATTTGTAGACTTGAAACTTTGATATAACTTTACATTTACGCTTAAGGACAACATCAATCAAATTCCCAAATTGTAAGGTAAGTTTACACAATGCTGGTTCCTTTGATATAAATTTGTGAGCAATGGATATCGTCTCAATGATGTGCCTCGGTGAGATTAGGAATTAGACGGATTGGCATGATGTGGCTCGGTGAGATTAGGAATTAGATGAATTGGCATTAAAGTTAGGGACTCTCTTAACTTCGATGGTGTTGGGGATACACTGGAGTTTTAACAAAAAGGAGAAGGCACACCATAAGATAACACACCACAAAAGTTATTTTGTAAAGGCTCCTATCTTGTGGTTTCCTTTAATGCTACACAGGAAAGGGATGTTTCTGTATTGTTGGGAAATTCATAAAAGGGATGTTTCTGTATTGTTGGGACATTCATAGAGAAAATGCTACGAGATGGGACATCTTTCTACTTAGGAAGAAAGTTAAGAAATTAAATGGCATGAATGTCAAGAAGACCAAAAGTTTTAATGCTAAGTGGGAAAGGAATATTTCTGTATTGTTGGGACATTTATAGAGAAGATGTGATGAGATGGGATGGGATCTTTCTGGTTAGAGAGAAATTAAAGAAACTAAATGGCATGAAGACCAAAAGTTTCATGTTAATTGAATCTTTTTAATCAGGTAGAAGAAATAAAAATAAGACTATGAAAAGAAGATCAAAACCATTAACACATTTTATAGTGTGTTTTTTCAAATATGTTTAATATGCTTATTAAGTTTGAACTTTATTATTATTATTTTTTAATTTTAATTTTTTTTTTTTCAATCCTTTTAGTAATACATTTTTCCAATTAATTATTACTATTTTTTTTACAAGATATTCATTTGTATACCATTTAATATCTATAGATCCCTTGGTATTTAGTATCCACTTTTAATAGTCACAATATATTGATTTTATTTCTCACAATTTTAAACCTCCCTTTATGAATGAACTTAATAAAATATTAGTCAACAAGTGCAAATAGGAGAAGAAGAAGAAGAGGAAACACACACTTTTAATACACAGTAACAACTTTCCTATAATGTTATGTCCTTTGAGCTTCCTAAATTATTATTGGTTTTTGAGCAACATTAACAGTTACAAATTCCATTGAAGCTCTACAAGTGCTCATGGTATACTTTTTAATTTGTTATATTGATGACATCTCATATTGTGTGCCAAGGATAGCAATACAAAAAACCTCCTTAATTTTCCTTGAGAAGGGGAGTATAAAAAACTCTTTTTTTGTTCAAGTTTTCATTATGTTACAAATATCATAAAATGGGCTAATACACATTTTTATATACAATACCAAAACATAAAAAATTACAAAAAGACATATATGTTTGCCACATATCTCTCATGATCAGTCAGACCCAATGGTAAGAAATTATTGCTGCTATTGGCCTACTCCAATTTTCATGGTTTTGGATATGCTTATGTCTAAATCTAGTCTAGTCTTCAATAGGGCATTTGCGATGGAGTTTCTATGTCTATAAATATGATCAAAATTTATTTGATTAAACTGACTGTTGAATTTTTTTATAGATAGGAAGATTTTGGATTCTCACTGCTCCTATCATCCAATTTATAATAGTTTGTGAGTCCCCCTATATATGGATGGCCGTTATCCCGTTTGAGATCACTAGTTGAAGAAATAATTGCAAAGCAAAAAATTCAACATAAATATTTGTTGATGTCCTAATGTTTGTAGCATAGGAGAAAGACACGATATTTGAGAAGTGAATAATTCCACCAGCCGCTCCCAAATAAGAGGAGCCTTGTGCTACCCCATCAAAAGAGGCCCAAGGGGAGTCCATTGTATTTTAGTTGCTTGGTTTGAGAAAATGAGGCGGGGAGGGTCCTTTATGATTGAGTTGTTTGCATTAACTAAACTGTGAATGACTATCTTAGTTGATGATATGCCTTTATCTTCAAATATGGCTTGGTTTCTTTCTAGCCATATACCCCATGCTATTATAAAAGGGAGGGATATGTGATGTGGTTTGGTGGGCTAATAGCCATTGTGATAAACACCCATCAATATTTGAACTATCATAGACATGTGAATTTCCTTTAATGTGATGGAATTTCTCCAAATAGCTTGAGTGAAAGGGTAGCTTATAAACAAGTGATTTACTAAGTAGAATTGCATTGAATACAAAAGTCATATATCAAGGACTTGGAAGGATTGTTTTTGAAGATTATCTCAAGTTGAGATTTATTTTAGAGAATAAGACACAAATGATGTGCCCAAGTGAGATTAGGAATTAGATGGATTGGAATTAAGCTTAGAGACTCTCTTAACTATGATGGTATTGGGGATATGGTTGAGTTTGAACAAAAGAGAGAAGACACTACCACAAGTTATCTTGTGGGTGCCTTTAATTTTACATGGGAAGGGAATGTTTTTGTATTATTGGGACACTCATAGAGTAGAAGTGATGAGATGGGATGAGGCATAGTCCAACATCTCTCCACTTAGGGAGAAACTAAAGAAACTAAATGAATGTCAAGAAGACCAAAAGTTTTAATGCTATGTCGGAAGGGAATGTTTCTATAGTGTTGGGACACTCATAGAGAAGATGTGATGAGATGGGATGACGCATAGTCCAACATCTCTCCACTTAGGGAGAAACTAAAGAAAATAAATAGCATGAATGTCATGAAGACCAAAAGTTTCATTTCAAGTGAATCCATTTAATCACGTGGAAGAAATAAAAAAAGAGTATGGAAAGAAGATCAACACCATTAACACTTTTTATAATTTTTATTTTCAGATATGTTTAATATGCTTATTAATTTTGAACTTCATTATTATTTTATTTTATTTTTAAATTTGTTTGTTAAATCCTTTTACTAATACATTTTTCCATTTATTTTATTTTATTTTTATTTTATTAGATACTCATTTCTATACCACTTAATATCTATAGATTCCTTGGTATCTAGTACCCACCCTTAATATTCACAACATATTGATTTTCTTTCTCACAATTTTAAATATCCCTTTATGAATGAACTTAATAAAATATTAGTCAACAAGGTGAAGGCCCATGTCAACAAGTGCAAAAAGGAGAAGAAGAAAAGGAAAAACACACTTTTAATACACAATAGTAACTTCCCTATAATGTTATGTCCTTTGAGCTTCCCAAATTATCATTGGTTTTTGAGCAACATTAATGGTTACAAATTTCATTGCAGATCTGCAAGTGCTCATTGTATACTTTTTAATTTGGTATACTGATGACATCTCATATTGTGTGCCAAGGTTAGAAACAAAAATGACTTCCTTAATGATCCTTGAGAAGGGGAGTATAGAAATTCTCTTTTTTTTGTTCAAGTTTTCATTATGTTATACATATCATAAAATGGAATCATATGCATTTTTATATACAATAGCAAAAAATCAAAACATACAAAAAACATATATGTTTGCGACATATCTGTGATATATCTCTGATGACGAGTCAAACCCAATGGGCAAGAAATTATTGTTGCTATTGGCCTACTTCAATATTTATGGTTTTGAATATTCTTATGTCCAAATCTAGTCTAAACTTCAATACAACATTTGCGATGGAGTTCCTATATCTATAAATATGATCAAAAGTTATATGATTAAACCTATATATCTATTGTTGAATTTTTTCATAGATAGGAATAAGGATGTAATTTTGGATTCTTACGACTCCTATCATCCGATTTATGATAGTTTGTGAGTCCCCTTATATGTTGATGGAGGTTATCCCCTTTGAGATCACTAGTTGAAGAAGTAATTGCAAAGAAAAAAAATTCAACATAGTTATTTGTTGATGTCCCAATATTTGTGGCATAGGAGAAAGACATGATATTTGAGAAGTGAATAATTCCATCGGCCCTTCCCAAACAAGGGAAGCCTTGTGCTACCCCATCAAAAGAGGCATGAGGGGAGTCCATTGTATTTTAGTTGCTTAGTCTGAGAAAATATGGTGGGGAAATTCCTTTATGATTGAGTTGTTTGCATTAACTCGACTATGTATGACTATCTTATTTGATGATGTTCCTTTATCTTCAAATATGGCTTGGTTTATTTTTAGCCATATACCCCATGCCATTATTAAAGGGAGGGATATGTGATGTGGTTTGGTGAGATAATAGCCATTGTGATAAACAGTCATTGATATTTGAACTATACAAGACATACAAATTTCCTTTATTCTGATGGAATTTCTCCAAACAATTGAGTGAAAGGGTAGTTTATAAACAAGTGATTTACTAAGTAGGATTGCATTAAACACAAAAGGCATATACTAGGGCCTTGGAAGGATTGTTTTTGAAGATTGTCTCAAGTAGATGCATTATTTTAGAGAAGCAACCACATGAAAACTTTTTCTTTGGGAGGAAATTTAAGTTTCCAAAGTTTTTTGCTTCACTAGGGTGGCTCATTATTTCCAGCTTGTGATGGAATAATTAATTGCCTGAATTTTGGTATGTATTCACCATGAGGGATGGAGACCTAGATGATCTATCAATTGATGTGGATATTCCATTGGAAAATTCATCATAATATATTTGGTAAAATTATACTTAAAAATATGAAATATGTACTATTAGGGTAATTTTCCTTAGAGTATTTATAGATTTATTAAGTTATTGTTTTGTGCATGCAATATGTAAAATGAAAAAATAGAGAACAAGAAAAAACAAAATCACTCAAAACCATAAAAAAACAAGATATGCCTTGTGATCTAGGTGGATATTTGTGGCCACCCGCCCATTCTACCTAGACCTGCCAGTCAATTTCATTTATTTCCTTGTTCATTTAAGAATTTACTATTTATAGCAGTTTTTCAAGTCTTGAACTTTTAGAGCAGTTTTGATCCCCTAAACGAAGTTTTTTTGGGGTCTGTGGCAGACCCATTTCCATAGGCAAGGCCTTGGGGAGGAACCTGCAGTAATTAAAGAGACCTTTCTAACAAGGTATTGTACATGCCAAACAGAGATAATATGACCAAGTTATGACCCTGGGAAGTTGGCTTCCCAACTAACCCCAACGGGGCCCACAATCTCTTGGTGTTACATCTCCTGGGGTTAGGGTTTTCTCATGTTTTCCAATAATAAATAGGTCCTTGAGCTTCATTGTAACACATTTCAGAGGAATGTAGCTACCACATCTCTTCTCAGAGATAAGCTACCATCGCTCGAGTTATCTTATTTCCATTTTTTTTATAAGCATAGTTCAATATTTGTCTATTAATGGAATGAAGCGTTTTTCTGCTGCTTCTATGTGTTTATGATTAAATATGTAAGTTGTTGTGTTCGCGTTTAAGTTTAAATCAGTGGTATCAGAGAAGTCTTCTGTCTCTATGTTTTTCTTTGCATGTACCCAATGAGGTCAAGGTATAAGGAGTTAGGGCTTGATCTGGTTGAACCATTGCAAGATCAGCCTCGTAAAACCCAACAACCTCCCATGTCAGAATAAAAGAAAGATGAGGGGCAGGATATCCTTTCAAAATGTTGCTCGAGGAAGCCCTCAAGTGATAGAGGGACATGACGATGGATAAATTTACCCAGATTCTTCAATGACTACCCATAGGCGATGCATCTTCATCTAACAACCGCTCTAGAGGTGCCACTCCTTCTAAGGTACAAGTTAAATTCAATATTCCCATATTCAAAGGACTGATAGATACAGATGTTGTATATAAATGGTTAAATCTATTGGAAGGATATTTTTCAGTACATGACTTTTCCAATTGGGAAAAGATTACTTTTGCACTTCTTAAAGCCGCCCCACATGTCAAGGATTGGTGAGAAACCTAATGTGAACAAAAGGACGAGAGTGAACCCTCACTGTTTTCAGTTGCACCCACTTGGAATTATTTCTGAGATGCCATCAAAGAATAATATTACCCTGTCAGGAGCTATGAACAAAAATAGATAAATTTGACCATGCTACGAGAGGGAAGGGACCAAGATATGCGAAGGTTCACAAATACTTTCCATATGCTTTGCACAAAGATGGGTACAAAGGATATTGAGCAACATTTGGTGATGAAGTACTACAAATGTCTACACAAGTACATCCAGGATGAGATAGAGTTCTTGGACATTCCTCACTTAGCACGACATATTGGGACATTGTCAAGATTGAGAAGAAGTTTAAACAGAAGAAGTGGGACTTTGGATCTGTGAATCCAAAGCAAGGAAAATGTGCCCCCAAACTAGAGAACAAAGTACCAAGCCAAGGCAGTGCTACCCAGGATAGCTTGCCAAAGCCGCAAGAAAATAACACCACCTTGAAGACGAAGAAGGACACAGGAAAATGGTGTGAGGTCCATAAGAGCTCCATTCACAATAAAAGTGAGCGTTAGGCCATGCAGTCACTAGTGGCCGAGCTAAAGACTTCCGAATCAGACGCAGGTTTCAAATCTGAATTAGAGCCTAATAAGGGAACTAACAAAGGGAAGTAGATAATTGATGCAGAGCCCAGTGCCACCGTGGCCACCACCAAGATCCAGAAGATTGAGCCTGAAGATACAGAGGAGGTGGAACACTGCTTCACTCACAAATGTGGGTGAAGGGTTCTCCACTGCAGTTCATTATTGACAACAAGAGCCAAAAGAACCTCATTTCAGTAGAGGTCATGAAGCGTTTGGGCCTAAAGACTACAACACATCCACAACTGTACACCATCGGATGGCTTCACCAAGGATGAGATCTTCATGTCAGCTAGCAGTTCTGCCTTCCCTACAACATTAAGCCCTTCACAAATGATGTACTATGTGACGTTTCTCCTCTTGAAGTTTGTGATGTACTACTAAGAAAACCATACTTTTGGAAGTGACATGCTGTATATGAGTCTAGACCTTGTACATAATACCGGAGGTAGCCCCACCTACCACCATCTCTTTGATCACTACAAAGAAATGTCGTAAGATCATTTCCAAGACTAGGAAATTTGTTTTCCTTATGATTCGCCCCTAGGGAAAGAAGAAGGTTGTGGCCATGGCTTCCAAGCAGAGCTCATTTGCATAACAACAACATATGGACAAGGTTGTGGAGGAGTACACGGATATTTTTGCCTCACCCACAGGGGTACCTCTACACTGTTAGGTCAAGCACTCCATCAATCTAGCGCCGAGTGCACCACTGCCCAATAGACTGATCTATCGACACTTTGTTCTAGAGAATGATGAGATTATGAGGTAGATTCAGGAACTATTTCATAAAGGGCACATTAGGCCAAGCTCATCAACTTGTAGGAGCCCAATTTTATTGGTATAGAAGAAGGATGGGACCTAGAGGCTTTGTATTGACTATCGAGCATTGAACAAGATCATTGTCCGGAATAGGTACCCAATCTCATGGATTGATGACCTTCTGGACCGGCTCAAGGGGCCACATATTTCAGCAAGATTGACTTGAAGTCAAGTTATCACTAGGTGCCTATCAAACCCTTTGATGTGTGGAAGACTACCTTAAAATCTAAGGAAGGTCCTTTTGAATGGTTGGTCATGCCGTTCAGATTGACAAACACCCCTGAAACCTTCATGAGACTGATGGATGTCATCTTGTGACCCTTGACCAATGCATTTATGGTGGTGTATTTAGATGATATCTTGATCTTCATCCAGAGTTGGGAAGAGCACCTCCACCATATTCGATAGGTCCTTCAAACCCTACGCCAACACAAGTTGTGTGCTAACTCAGATAAATGCACCTTTGACCTGACCCAGGTTCAATATCTAGGGTACATCATTGATGAGTAGGGTGTACATGTGGACCCATCCAAGATACAAACCATTCGAGATTGGCCAACCCCAACCACTCTAACAGAGCTCCACAAATTTTTGGGTCTTGCCAATTTCTACCATAGGTTCATGTTGGGGTTCTTTCATATCACTTGGCCTTTAAGTCAAGTCACCAAGGACAGAGTGGAAGCAAAGTTTTTTTGGTTGGAAACCTAACAACAAGCGTTCTTTGAGTTGAATAATCACCTCTATTTTGCACCAGTGCTCACATTACAAGACTTGCAATAACCATTTGATATTTGTTGGGTTGTGTTATATTCTTTCCACGCAGTTAATAGGGGCTTTGAGGGGTGCCTATAACCCCAATTTATGATGTCTGGGGCAGCGCCCCAGAAAATTTTGATTTTGGACCCTATGTTAGGTTGGGCGGACCCACCTATGGTTTTGTGCATGATTTTTTGCACATGTTTTTTGGACGCAATGGTTTTTCGGTCCATGGTAATGGACGTGATGGTTTTTGGTCCATGGTATTGGATTTTTCGACATGTATAATATGTATTGTAACATTGAAAGGAACATAATGAAAAATCAAGCTGGTAGTCTCGGTTTTGAGATCCAGTGGGAAATCTCTGTGTATATGTGTTTTATGTGTTATGCTCTCGCATGTTTATTTTTCCTGTGATTTAGAATTCGTATGCAGGTAATTTCTGTACGGGGTTAAAACCTACATTTGGTATCAGAGCTGTTTTGGCTTCAAGGGGACGCCTTTGTTGCTGAGGGTTTCGCTCGGGCCTGTGGTAGACCCTGTTCAGTGGGAGATCTGCGAGATCGATTCTGGTGGTGAAAGAAGATGGCGAGCAGCAGAAAGATAGAGAT
>APFE031372456.1:192986-204789 GCA_000404065.3 Pinus taeda | reverse complement strand
TGTAAGAAGTGTGGTATAGCACGGCAGAAGACTACTCCATATACACCTCAGCAAAATGGAGTTGTAGAAAGAATGAATAAGACGATGATGGAAAGGGCAAGAAGCATGCTAAGTGGTGCTGGGTTAGGACAAGAATTCTAGGCAGAGGTGGTGGATACCGCATGTTACCTGGTCAACAGGTCACATTCATTAGTGTTGGAGGATAAGACTCCACAAGAGGTATGGACTGGTAAAAAACCCTCTCTTTCACATCTGAGGGTATTTGGATGTGATGCATATGTACACATTCCAAAGGAGAAATGAACCAAGTTGGATAATAAATCTGAAAAGTGCATCTTTATTGGGTATAAGGATGATTTGAAGGGTTATAAGCTTTGGAACCTAGTAACCATGAAGGTTGTGTATAGCCGAGATGTAGTGTTTAGAGAGGTGAAAGATGTTATTAATCATGAATTCCAACCAAAGGAACTTGAGAAGATAGAGTTTGAGCTAAAGGATGAAGAATCAGACTCTACAATAGAGGAGGAATCAGAAGCTGAAGAGCCACAAACTCTGGGTGTAAGAAGATCTGTTCGAGAAAGGTATATTCCATCTGCTTTATGTTCAAATTTTACTTTATCTATTACTGATGATGATCCCAGAACTGTGAAGGAAGCAGTGGATTCAGAGGATGGGAAACTCTTGAAAGAGGCCATGGTTGATGAAATGGCATCTTTGCACAAAAATGAGGCTTGGGATCTGGTGGAGTTGTTGGCTAGAAGGAAACCCATTGGCAACAAATGGGTGTTCAAAAAGAAGACAAAGCCATAAGGAAAAATGGAAAAATACAAAGCTCGGTTGGTAGAAAAAGGTTATTCCCAGGTGTCGGGAATTGATTTTGGTGATATTTTCTCTCCTGTTGCCAAGGTGACTTCTATTAGATTAATTTTATCTGTTGCTTCTGCTTTTGATTTTGAGGTACAGATGGATGTGAAGACAACATTTCTTCACAGGGATCTGGAAGAGGAGATCTACATGAAACAACCTGAAGGCTTTGCGATGAAGGGTAAGAAAGAACTGGTATGAAAGTTAAAGAAGTCTATGCATGGGTTAAAACAGTCACCAAGGATGTGGTATTAGAAATTTGATACATTTATACGGGGACTTGGCTTCACCAGAAGCAAAGCAGATCGTTGTGTGTATTTTAAATTAATTGGTGACCGTGTTATTTATCTGGTCTTGTATGTGGATGATATGTTGCTGGTTAGAAATGACAAAGAAATTATCCAGGATTTGAAGACCCAATTGTCCTGCAAATTCGACATGAAAGATCTTGGTGTTGTAAACTATATTTTGGGCATGGAAATTAAAAGAGATCAGGAAAAGAGGAAGCTCTAGTTAAACTAGAGGAAGTATGTCGAGACAATATTGCAGAGGTTTAATATGCAGGATAGTAAACCAGTGAAGGTTCCTATTCCTATAGGTGTGAGGTTATCTGCTGAACAGTGTCCCAAGACACAAGAAGAGGAAGAGGACATGTCCCGTGTTCCATATACAAGTGTAGTTAGTAGCCTGATGTATGCAATGGTCTGCACTAGACTAGACATTGTACATGTAATGGGAGTATTAAGCAGGTTTATGTCAAAACCAGGAAAGGAGAATTGGACAACAGTGAAGCGGGTTTTTAGGTATTTGTGTGGCACTAGTGATTATGGTTTGTGCCACCAACGAAGACCAGGATTGGACAGAGTGTTGGATATTCATGGCTTTGTTGATGCAGACTAGGTTGGAGATCTGGATAAGAGAAGATCTACTAGTGGGTATGTGTTTAACCTATTTGGAGGTGCAGTCAGTTGGATGAGTAAGAAACAATATGTAGTGGCACTATCAAATACAGAGGCAGAATACATGGCAGCCACTCATGCAAGCAAGGAAGTAGTTTGGTTGCATAGGTTGTGTTCAAGTTTGGGGTTAGTACAGGAAGCTATAAGGATAGACTGTGATAGCCAAAGTTCAATTTTCTTGGCAAAGAACCTTGCAAATCATTCAAAGACAAAGCATATTGATGTTCAGTATCACTTTGTGAGGGATATGATAGAAGACAAAAAGGTTTGGCTGGTAAAGGTGGACACTTTGAAGAATACTGTAGATGCATTGACAAAATCTGTGAGCTCTGAGAAGTTCTCTTGGTGTAGAGAAATAATGGGAGTTTTAGGGCAGGAAAAATGACTAAACAATGGGAGTTTTCGTTCCTATTTAAGTTCGGATCACCTTGGGAAACCCTTTTGGGATAAAACCTAGTTGGAAGGTGAGGCTAATCCGCGCTCTCTTCCTCTTAATGGAAATGGTTGTAAGTACAAAGAAGTAATATCTATGGCCCACTGGATGACACATTTCAAAAATCCTCTTCTCTCTCTCTCTCTCTCTCTTTGTATCCAATATCAACTACTTTTCTCATTTATGGAACAAAATTCAATTGAATAGAATGGAATCCTTTTGCCTCCCAGTGGCCTGATTATAATACAACTTGATATCCTACTAAGGTTTAGGTTTGACTCCTTCAACTCTTAACTAGAGTTACAATATTGACTCTTCTAGAGTATTCTTCATTATGATTACATAGATAACCCATTTTCCATGAATAATAGGGGTTAACGTGGAATTATCTTGAATTATGGTGGTCAATTTCAATAGGCCAACTTCAGGGAGGTATAACCTTCTCATATGAGTTTTGATTAAGGCAATTCCTATGCCATTGTAAAGGTATAAATATGTAAATTATGGAATCTATGCCCATTGTAAGTTTGGAACCATAAAAAATGTTCATTTAAGGCCTTAAAATGGCTCTTGAAGTTTTTGACCCAAAATTTTCCAAACTAGGACCACTGGTAAAAATGGTCCTATGCACTGATTCCTACACTTTTCTAATTTGAAAAAATTAAAATGGATGAAAAATAAGATAATGATCCAATCTATATCCCCATTTTAGGAGGATTTTGATCCCTAAAATATTCTACTGAATGAGGTGAGTACATTTTTCCTCCTCCTTCTCTCAGGTATGCCATTTAGACTTGCATGTATGTTACCCTTTAAATTCAATCTGACAAAGGTCATGCTCCCCCTATCTTGTAGTTTTGGATCTCTTCTGCAAATATATATGTTTTTTCAACTCTATCTGAGCATATAGTGCCAAATATTCTACAAAATGTAGGACTTGTTCCTCTTCCTCGTCTAGCATGGAAGGCTCATATAGTTTCAATTTTTCTATGTTCACAATTGAATAAATGCACATGTATGGAGGTAGACCAAGTCCATAGAAATTATCTCCAACCTTTTCCAATATCTCAAGGGGACCATATCACAAAGCCTTTATTTGATTACTAGGACCTTGTAGCCTCTCCTTGTTTAAATGTAGCCATAGTTTGTCTCCCACCTTGAATGAATTATTTGTTGTGTGTTGATCATGCTTGGCCTTATATTTCTCCTATGAATTCTACATCATATCGCGTACTTGTATATGGATTTTCTTGATCTTGTCAACAATTCTCCTTCCCTTATGGAATCTATTGTAAGATCCTCCCTCACTTTTCCCTATTTCCCAGATGTAATATCCAAAAATGAAGGTGGAAAATATCTAAAACAAGTTTCAAATGGGGACTTACTAGTCAGAGTGTGGATTGATTTATTATAAGAGTGTTGCATATACACTATATTTTCCTCCCAAGTCTTTGGATGCTTCTGATTGTAGCCCCTTAGAAGTTGCACCAAGGTGCTATTGTATACTTCTGTTTTTCCTTTTTTTTTTGTGGACAAAATGTTGTAGACCTCTTCAAATTCATTTCCATCCTCAATGTAGTCCAAAATGCACTAAAAAATATTGTGTCCCTTTCTAAAATGATGCTTCTTGGTATCCCAAAGTGCAGCTAGACTTTTCCAAAGAACAAGCTCACTGCTTATTGCCTGCGAATGGTATTTTTATAGGGCATTAGGACACACAACTTGTTGAACTTGTCAAATACAATGAACAAGTAGTAATATCCCTTCCTAGTTGTTGGTAAACCTCCCAAAAATAATTGGGATGATATAGACCCTCTTTCCTATTACTATGCTTGTTGGTACAACAAAGCATGCATCCTCTTATTAACCTAGCTACCTATTCTTGCATCTTGGGCCAGTACAAATACCTCTATAAGTTGGCCATTGTCTTCCCTATTCGAAAGTTTCTTGAAACCTTGGAAGTGTGAGCCTCTCTAATTAGTTGTAGTAACTTACCTTTAGGAACACATAACTTATCTAACATGTGGAGTAACCCATTTTGGATATTGTAGCCAATTGTGTTGTCACCATCATACACATGACTATGGTTTTGCAACTATTGAAACACCTCTTTGAAGTCCTCATCCTTTACATATGTTTCTTTGTATGCATCATGGGTGAAAGGTTCTATGTACACAATATTTCCTAAAGCTATGATATTTGACGTTGATGGCCTTGAAAGCATGTAGGCCAACTTATTCATGATTTTTTTCTTATACTTGATTACTAAATGAAACTGTTGTAGAAACCCAATCCAATTTTTATGCATGGTATGTTGGAGCTGATTTTGGGCGTACATGTATTATAGTGGTTGGGATCTATGTGGATTAATTTTTCCTTTCTCATCAAATATTATTTCTATTTCTTTACAACTTGTACAAGGGAATAAAGCTTCTTGCCATAGGTGGGGTAGTTGAGAATTTCCCCATGAAATAGTTCATAATGGTAGCATATTGGTCTTCCTCTCTACATTGAGGTTGGTTCCATAACATATCCACTTCCATATATCTCCACTTTGAAGGGTTTTTGCATGTATAGTAATGCTATAATCGATGCTTGACTAATCTTATTCTTTAAATCCTCAAAGGCCCTTTGTTGAAACTTTCCCCACTAGAAATTCTTACCACTTGCTTTTATGGCATGGAAGGGTGTTTCTAGTGTTGAAAATGAGGCTATGAATTTCTTTAGGTACTGTGATACCCGAATGAAGACCTCAAAAACATTAGCAGGTACTAGCCACTTTTTAATGGCCTCCATCTTGGCAGGATCTATCTTTATCTCTCCTCCGCCTGTCGCATATCCCCGATACACCAAACAATATTGTGTTAACTCACACTTTTAATATTTTCTAGCAGCTAGTGCTTATTTACTATCTCTAGTAATTGCATCAAATGTGAGATATGCTCCTCCCAGGTAGATAGAAAATAAAAAGTGAAACTATAAATAGGAACAATATATCATTCATTAACCTCATAAACATAACCAATCATTACATAAGCCAAACATCATAACTAATCACTCATACAAACCTTGTCTAGATTTGAAGGTAGTCTTCCAAGTATCCTCTTCTCTGATTCAAACCTTCTGATAACCCCCCTTTAAGTATATCTTGGTGAAGTATTTGGCTTGCTGCAATTGATCCAACAAACCATCTATCCTGGGCAGGGCATACCCATTCTTGAGTATAATTTGTTAATGCCATGTACTCAATACACATCCACCAAGTCCCATCCTTCTTTGGCACAACGATGAATTATGACACACATGGTGATGCACTTGGTCAAATGATACCTTTTTGCAGTAACTACTGCAACTATTTCTTCACCCCACTTGCTCCTATAAAAAAATTTCAGTAGAACCCAATGTTTGGTAATGGAGAGTTTGACAATATTTGGATCTCATGCTCCACTTCTCTATTGGGTGGTAGCCATTTAGGTTCTTGGAATACACCCCTATATGTATTTATAAACTCTTTCAATTGATGCTTTTGTTCCTTACTACACCCCTCTAAGGATGCATTTTCTCTCACTGACTCTTCTACATTGATTTCTCTTAAAAATAGTAAAACATACTTCTTGCTAGAACTGATTAGTTTCTTGGATTGGTTGGGACTTACTAGTGAAATGTTGGACTTCCCCTTGTGAATGTTGAAGGTGAAGGAATTTCCATCCTTTATGAGTATGTATTGTTTGGACCTCTGCATGAAGATTTCATCCACATGTACATATAGGGACTTTTAAATACCACTCCACATTCATCAAGGGGAACTACGTCTAGTTCTACTTCATCAATAAAATCAATGTTGACTGCAAATCTGATTTTGCACTTCTTCGTTACCTTTATTTCAGCATCCTTATTTACCCATCCCAATGGATATGGGCTTAGATGGTCACAAAGTTATAATCCCAATTTTTTTACCATCTCTGCTACAATCATATTCACTTGTGATTTTGAGTCGAACAGAGCATCAAGCTAGGACTTCTTGACCTATATATTTATATAAAGAATCCAATCATTTCATGCTCTTCCTATTGTTGAAGGATACTCAGATTCATCCTATTATGCACTGATTTACAAACAATATTCTCATCCATGTCTGAGATACTATGCACCCGATTACTAAAATATGTGGCCGCGAGAATCTTCTTCTTAGTATCCTTATTTCAGTTCTTTGGGTTGG
Organism: Pinus taeda; assembly: GCA_000404065.3. Classification (NCBI taxonomy): domain Eukaryota; kingdom Viridiplantae; phylum Streptophyta; class Pinopsida; order Pinales; family Pinaceae; genus Pinus; species Pinus taeda. The sequence goes on along the minus strand of APFE031372456.1, from coordinate 198,314 downwards.
GCTCTAGATGTTATAGTGGTTTCTAGGATATTTGTATTGATGTGCCATGGATGATGTATTTTTTTATTTTTCTTTTCCCACTTTCCACTTCTTCTTTTCCTCCTTGGAATCTTCCTAGTGCTCCATCTACTTTGACCCACCTGATTTCCCTCTCTTCGGGATTATTTTCTCTAGGTACTATGCTTGTACACATGCCTCATCCACCATTTTTGGTTTGAATATCATCATTTTATTTCATGGATGGCTATGTAAATCCCCAAGATACTTGAGGAGTATATATTGATTCTTTGAGGAGATACCCAAAATTATGTCTATCTTTCTAAATTCAGTGGTGTACTCCTATACACTCTTCCCCTGCTTCTACCTAAATTATTGCCACTAGATCCACTAGTTCCCTTCATACCCGGTAAAAATGTGACTTAATGAGAGTTTAAAATCCTCCCACTTATTCATTGGAGGATCTCCCTCCAACCTTAAGTATTTGTGTGTCTTACCCACAAGGTCAGGGAATGTCTCTCTAATTTCAACGGAGCAAATGGAATCTTTTGTTCTCCATCTATATTATGAACACTAAAATAAGATTCTAATTGTTGCAAAAAATGATTTAAATTTAGGGCATCAATCTCACCTTGATATAGATTGATATCGACCTTTGATTCCATTTTTAATATGGACTATAAATGGTCCATGACACTCAAAATGAGTTGTTCCTTTTCATGTTCTTTTTTAGAATCCCTCTCTGGTTCTTCTTGATCTACTAATTTCCCCTCCAATCCTACCTTCACATCAGAACCACCATATTTTACAAATAGTATGAGCTTATTTGTTAGGGTTACCATGAGGAGGGTCACATTACAATTTATATTAGTGACTTGTGCTTCTAGCTATGCAAGCCTCTCCTTTATGAGATCTCAAAGGTTATTAATAGATTGATCGACCATGGCTTGGGTTTTGTGACTTTTAGATTAAACAATCATGGATCCCTTCCAAATCCCCACAATACAACCAAAAAAATCTAGTTCAATACCAATTTAATCTATAAACTACTATGGATATTCCACTTAATAGTTTGTGACAAAAAAATCTGATAAAATTATCCTTAAAAATCTAATCTCTATAATATGAGGGTTATTTCCTTAGACTTATGGATTCATTAAGATATTATTTTATTCATGCAATATGTTAAATTTGGAAAATAAAGAATATGAAAAAACAAAACCAGTGACAACCATAAGAACAAAAGATATACCCTGGGAAAGCATCTAAGGAGAAAACACTATTGGAAGGTGAGGCCATCATACTCTCTCTTTCTTTGAATTATGAAAATAGATGCAAGCACAATGAAGTGAGACCTGTGGAATATGGACTGATATCATGTACAAATCATATCTATTTCCTCTTTCTATATCCGCTTTCAACTACTATTCTCATCAATGGAACAAAATGCACTCAAATATAATGGAATCACTTTTCCTCCTAGTGCCCCGATTATAACACAACCAAATAGCTTAAAAGTGGTTAGGTTTGACTCCTTCAAATCTTAACTAGAGTTGAAATATTGAATATTTTAGAGTCTTCTTCATTATTATAATTTGGCTAGCCCATTTTACATGAATAATGGGGGCTAACGTGGAATCCTCTTGAATTATGGTGGTAAATTTCGATAGGTCAACTTTCAAGAAGCACAACTTTCTAATACAAGTTTTCATTGAGGTAATTATTGCACTATTGGAAATGTATGGGCATGTAAATTAAACATTTCTTGATCAAGCTATATTGTAACCCCAAATTTCATTAGAATATATACATTATAGTTGTTGAGATAAGTAGATCCTACTGATCATTACTGAGTAGGGATTGGTCATAGAAATTACAATGATACTTTGCCTTGGATTTGCCTCACCTATGGTTAGCATATAAAGGAAAGAATAATTAGATAAGGGTATAAAATGAATACCATATGAACCACGTGGTGAAAAAATGAGAAGGATTGAATGAACCCATCAACTTTGCACATGCCATGTTAGGGAACTATTTTTTAGGCACTGATATTGATTGTTACATAGCCTAGCTATCACCCCTACTATATAATACAAAGTCTAAACTCCTTCAGTTATCATCGACTAGTGATAAATATTATTGTATAACATATGTAAATATTAATAGTTCTAATAACTTAGGAATAGGTGTTAGAAAATTATATATTACAGAGCAATGGAACACATAAAATATTGCATAAATGTAAACACAGAAAACACATAAAACAAGAGAGACACAGATATATGTGGTTCACCCAATTTGGGCTACATCCACGGAGAAAAAACCAGTCCTTCCTTTTATATTATCCAACAAACTAAAGAGATACAACCTACAACAGATCTGCCGTAATTCCCTCTTCGCTCTCAATCTCCTCTCTCTTCCTCACTCAGAATACAGATATACATAGACACAATACAATTCTTTCATATATAGTGAGGGGTTGCCTTCTAGGGTAAACAACCCTAAATTAAACATAACTTCTACCATCAAATCTCTGCCTAATGAACAACCCAGATTGACTACAAAATTAAAACATTTTACAAGGCAATTTTACATCTATTCTTAGCTTCGGGGGCAATGTCCTCGATCCCCCTGGCAGCGGGGGCTCCCAAAGGTCGCAGCCGCGCCCCCTCTGGACCCACTTGCAGCAAATATTTTATGGACGGCGTTGCCGCCCCATTATGAATTAGGGTCCAATGTAGCAATACCTTTGAATACAGAAGATAATCAGGCTCCACACCCAACAATCTCCCACTTGGAGACTGATTATAGCAACTCCACCACTGCTTCATTTGCTAGTTAATGACTCACTTTGGACCTAGCTATTTCTCATCTTCTTCATCATACTTGAAGACCAACTAAAACTAAGCAAATTCTCAGTTTCTCCCTGGTTACAACGTTTGTTAACATATATGTAGGATTCTGGCTAGTGTGTATCTTTTCCAACTTCAACTCTCCATCTTCCAATGCTAACTGTATGAAATGGTACTTGAGCTGTATATGTTTAGTCCTGGAATGAAATGCAGAGTTATTTTTAAGATGTATGGCACTCTGGTTTTCACTGTATAACTTGCCCAACTCCTGCTTATTACCCAATTCATCCAAAAACCATTTAACCAAATCATTTCTTTACTAGCCTCTGTAGCAGCAACATACCCTGCTTCTGTTGTTGAGAGTGCAACAACACTTTGCAGTTTTGAGACCTAAATGACAACTATTCCACCTACAGTAAACACATACCCTGTTGTGCTTCTCTTGTTATCTCTATCACCAACCATATCTGCATCAACATATCCCTATAGAACAATGTTTGAACCACCAAAGCATAATGATTGATTTGTGGTACCTCTCAAATACCTGAAAATCCACTTCACCGCCATCTAATGTTCTTCTCCTAGATTGTTCATGTACCTGCTTACAACTCCCACTACATGTGCAATATCAGGCCTTGTGCAAACCATTGCATACATTAAGCTTCCAACTGCTGATGCATATTGAAATTTAGACATATGAGCCATTTCTTCCTGAGTCTTGGGACACTCCTCCTTACTTAATTTGATATGGCTAGCCAAAGGTATACTAACTAGTTTTGCATTCTGCATATTAAACCTTTTCAACACCTTTTCTATGTACTCACTTTGAGACAATGCTAATTTGTGATTTTTCCTGTCTCTATTTATTCTCATACCAAGGCTTTGTTTTGTAGCACCCAAATCCTTCATTGCAAATGAGTTTGCCAGCTTTCTTTTGAGCATATTTGTTTCCTACATGTTAGAACCTGCAACAAGCATGTCATCTACATACAATAACAATATAATATATCTGCCATCATTTTTCCTTTTGAGATAAACACAATGGTCAGAGTGACATCTAGTATAACCTTGTCCAGACATAAACCTGTCAAATTTTAGACACCACTACCTTGGAGCCTGTTTTAAGCCATACAAGCTCTTCTTCAACCTGCACACTAGTTTCTCCTTCCCTTTTACCTCATATCCTTATGGCTACTACATATATATCTCTCCCTCCAAATCCCCATGGAGAAAGGTTGGCTTTACATCTAACTGCTCAAGATGCAAATCTTCAACTGCTACTAGACTTAAAATAGTTCTGATTGAAGTCAGTTTAACAACAGGAGAAAATATATCATCGAAGTCTATACCCTTTTTCTGTGCAAACACTTTCACTAGTAGTCTAGCTTTATACCTTTTTCTACCTCCATCTTCTTCCTTCAACTTGTAAACCCATTTATTCTAGGTAACCTGACTAAGTCCCAAGTCTGGTTATGTGCTAAGGAGTCCATCTCTTCTTTCATGGCTTTCTCCCACTTCTTCCTACTTTCTACCTGCATTGCTTCTTCATAACATTCTAGTTCACTAGAATCAGTCAACAATACATAATATAATGAAGGAGAGTATCGTTCAGGGGGTCTACTTATCTTGGTAGATATTCTAACACCACTTTCAGGTGTTTGAGGTGCTTGTTGCTGTTGTAGTTGTTTTTCTGGATATTGATCATTATTATTTTCAGGAACCATCACTTTTCCTGTGATCTCATCAAGAACTGTGTATTCTCTGTTTATTTTTCCTATTTCTTTTCTTGCAACTGATCCTTATACAAAACCTTTTCATTGAATATGACATCTCTGCTCCTAATGATTTTGTGTTTTTCATAATCAAATGTGATACCAAAATAATACACCATATCTAATAAATGTACCATTTCTTTCGATGTTGGCCTCAAAGCTTTGTCTATTTTCCTTTAATATGGTGCGCAAGGTCAAACAACAAAGTCTAGAAAAAGAGTATTTAATCCTTTACCTGCCATGCTCCTCGGAATACCACCAACTAGAGGGTAGGGGATTTTAGGGGCGAATGTTCGCCCTTTGGCGAAATTAAGGGGTTTTAAATTTTTAGTGGGCGATATTTTGTATCATAGTACATTTTTACAAATCACCTCAAATAGCCCACCTTATTTTAAGGGAGAGGGTAAAAAAGGTAAATTTAGCCCTTGAAATTAGGAGTTACAACCTTCCATTCGCCCATTTTCAAGAATAGGTTTTATTTAAGTGAATCCTATGGGCCAAAGGCCCAAACACCATATTAATAAAAGAGGTTTGGTAAATTAATAAAAATATAAATAAATGAGAGGTATGGTAAATAAATAAAGAATAATTATATTTACTCCATAAGTCACCTTATATACATCCAAGGGTGTAAACAAATAAAAATATAAGTAAAGTGGAGATATGGTAAATAAATAAAACGTCCTTTTATACTTACTCAAAAG
>APFE031372456.1:102222-186929 GCA_000404065.3 Pinus taeda | reverse complement strand
AATATTAGTTTTATACAAATTGATTCAATTTGTAGTAGAAGTAGTTAATCTATTTTTTTTTCAATTAAAGAGCCTTTAGAGCAACTCTAAAGTTTATATAGTTTTATTTGAAATTGAACCTTAAGACCCATAGAAACCAAACCTCCTCACCAACTATTAACATAATTACATATAAATTGATTCTGTAATCAACCTAATAAATAAATCAAATGAAAGAAAATCCAAATTCCATAATTCATATACTTTAGATAAATCCATAATCCATAGTTCATATACTTCAAGTAAATCCATAATCCATAGTTCATATACTTTAAGTACATAGTTCATAGTTTAGGCACATAGATTGTTTATTTGCTGCCATAACTAAGGGAAATACATGTGTTTGGGTAGTACGTGCTTAAACACAAATAAATAGGTGCCATATAGGTGTGTGATGACATGCGCAAGGAGAAAATTCATCTTTACGAGACCTATGAGTTATTTAGATTCTATAGATTAGAATAGACTCCTAGGTTAAGTACATTAGGTGGCTGGATATATGAGTAATAACATATTTTATGTTATTAGAACGAAAGGCATTGTTATGATCGATCTCAATTTTAAAGGCAAGCCATAAGGCAGATAGAGTTAACAACATTGATGCTAAGGTTGGATTTTATTATCTTTCTCATTTATTTTTTTTGGATGACCCAAACTAGTGAAGCATAATCCTGCAAAACAAAAGGAGGGTGAAGTACAACAAAAGCCTAGTCATAGCTAGGCTCTCAATAGGGGAAAGAGCCACTTCTATAAGGAGAATAGGATAGGGTGTCTTGCTTTTAATTTTGAGGTTAACGTTATGAAACGCTTTTGGATTTGCTCAATCTTTCTCTAGGATTCTCTAGAGATGCTACAACCCCAAACCTCACATCCATATAAGATAACCAGAGTGTCTAAAGTTTCAAAGAGGAATTTCTTTCTATCCCACATTACAAGGTTTGCCGTTTGACAATTATTTTCAAGACCAAAATAAGCTTTCCATCCCTCATTAATCCTTTTCTCAATGCTATAGTTCCAGTAGAGCTTGTGATGAATATCAGTTCCTAGGTACTTGTAGGAAGACACTTCCTCCAAGTTACTATTGTCATACATAAAATTAGTGTAAGTGTCCTTCTTGGATTTGATAATCATAACTTTTGTGTCAGTGTTAACAATCATACCCATGGTAGAGACAATGAAATGTATTAAAATTATTTTCATAAATTTCATGAAAATTATTAATTTAAATTAAAAAAATTATCTTTTTATATGTGACAATTAATCTATATATTTTCTTTTTTTATTTGTGACAATTAATCTAATTAAATAAGATGTAATAATATAAATGTGATATTTAATTTGAAAATAAAAGATATAAATAATAATATTAATTATATAATCTATCTAAATATATAACAAACCTTATATAATAAATATAATTATATAATCTTTAGGACAGGAGAGACCCTAATCCTATTTTTGGAACTTGCTCACACTATACATTGTATATATTTCAGTATGTTTTTCAATTTCAGACTTTGTAGTATGGACATTGCCCTGCGTGGTGAATGCATTTTTGTAGATATCAGAAATGATACATATTTACCAGACTCTCTTATACTATCACCCTATGTGGTGAATTAAGATAGATACACCTGCACCATTTTTTTTTGGATAAACAAAGCTCCATTTTTTACTGATACACATAGAGATGGCCAAGGGCCAATGATACATATGCTGCAAAGCATATACTACATGTAATTTTTCAAAAATAATGAAAGATTACAATTTTTCCAGGGGAAAAAAAAATATAATTATATAATCTATCTAAATAATATAACATAGAATGGATCGAAGCATTACTAGGTAATTCATAACCTATATAAATAATATAATTATATAATCTATCGAAATAATATAACATGGAGTGGATAAGCATCACTAGATAAAATATATATAATGAAATAAAGTATATTATCTATTTATTTATATATTTTTTTAAAAATAGTATAGTTTAATTAATTATATTGGTTAAATATCATGGTTATTTGAATTTAATAAAAACAAATGAAATTTGGTCTATAATATGGAATAGTTTTATACAAATTGATTCGATTTGTAGTAGAAGTAATTAACATAATTTTTTTTTCAATTAAAGAAATTGCTTCTAGAGCAGCTTTAAAGTTTATATAGTCTTACTCGAGATTGAACCATAAGACCTATAGAAACCAAACCTCCTCACCAACTATTAACATAATTACATATAAATCGATTCCATAATTAACCTAATAAATAAATCAAATGAAAGAAAATCCATATTCCATAATTCATATACTTTAAATAAATCCATAATCCATAGTTCATATACTTTAGGTAAATCCATAATCCATAGTTCATTTACTTTAAGTACATAGTTCATAGTTTAGGCACATGGATTGTTTATTTGTTGCCATAACTAAGGGCAATATGTGTGTTTGGGCAGTACATGCTTAAACACAAATAGATAGGTGCCATATAGGTGCGTGATGACATGCGTAAGGAGAAAATTCATCTTTATGAGACCTATGAGTTATTTAGATTCTATAGATTAGACTAGACTCCCACAAGTTAAGTACATTAGGTGGGTGGATATATGAGTAATAACATATTTTATGTTATCAGAATGAAATGCATTGTTATGATTGATCTCAATTTTAAGGCAAGACATAAGGCAGAGTTAACATCGTTATGATTGATCTCAATTTTAAAGGCAAGAGATAAGGTGGAGTTAACAACATTGATGCTCAGGCTGGATTTTATTATCTTTCTCATTTATTTTTTTTGTATGACCCAAACTAGTGAAGCATAATCTTGCCAAACAAAAGGAAAGTGAAGTATAATTAGCATTCAGCTAGGGAAAAAAGAAATAGACGTAATTGTGAAATTTGAAATTTTTTAGTTTTTTGTTTTATTTCCATATTTGAAAAGTAGAAAAAAAAAAAGGTGAAAATATCTAATTTTTAATAAATTATTTAATTTTTTATTTTTTTATTTTTTTATTTTTTTTCTATTCTATAAAGATTTAAATTAATTTCTTATATGTGTATTTATGTATTAGGTAAAGGTTTTACCTAATATATTAGGCAAAGATTTTACATAAATACATTTATGTATTAGGCAGAGATTTTCTATAAATAAATTTTGAAATTATTAAAAGTTTTGGAAAAAGCCTAAATTAAAAGAAAGTGCAAATTTTTTAAGTGAATTCTATTTGAAATGTAATTTTATTATTCAAAATTAAATCCAAAAAACATTTAAAACATATATTATCAAAATTTTCATGATTTGAAATCTTTTTATGCAATTTTTTTTTTGTTTCGTATCTAATCCAACTCCGAATCCATATTTTAATAACTATGTCTTAAGACTTACACACCGCCATATATCATAACCCTTAAATACAAATAATTTGGTGATAACTTACTCCAGATAAGCATATTGGTTATTAGAATTTAATCTACTCCAAGGCACTTAGTATTAAAATGGCCAATCACAGGAAATACAACCTGGGGGCAGGGCGGCGATGGAACTTTCATAGGATATCAATTATTCAGAGGTACTACATATTTTGTGCGAAAAGCGCTGCAATCAAGCTAGCACAGACTTCCATTTTCTATTTTGATACGTGATATCATCAGTAGCACTCACAGAGGATAGGCCGGTATAGCACTCATAGAGAGTGGTATTCACGCGGAGACGGAAATAAACATCTCCCTCGTACGCATCGGTAGAGATGTTGGCGATTCCTCTCGCCATCACGAAATCCCCGGTGCCTCCCACTACCGATATATCTCTGTATTTAGTAAGGATCGGATCGGCTCCAGCGAATGTGATGGTGCCTCTGTGCTCTGTAGAGTTGAGCACAAAGGTGAATCCCAGCCAAGCGCTGAAGGTGGTCTTCATGTCATAAACATAGAATCCCTGAGCTCTGCCCACTGGAGGGGAGTGCAGATTATTGTCGAGCGTGATGGGATCGTCGAAGACCACCAGATCTCCAAAGTGGTTATTGCCAGTAAGAGTGGTGAGGTTGGCACCCTGGGGAGCGGCAACAATCGCAGCTGTAGCGTTCTTGGCGTTTTTGCCATTGTAAAGGATATCGTGGAAATACAGAACCTTATTCCAGCAAGGCTTTAGATGTTTACCCTTCTTCCAGATAAACCCATCAGTCGATTGCAACAACAGAGTGGAAACCACAAGCCATACAATGCACAAGTGCGCAGCTCTGCTGCGAGGCTTCACTGACATTGCCATTATATGCGTAATGCCAATGTAAATGACAGAGAGACAGTATATGGGGATCTGGGAATGAATATTAATTAGCAGTGTTGAGCGCCATGCTTTTATAGCAGTTTTTCTGATCTACACGCTTACTTACCTTAAATTATTTTCCAAACGTGAAGGTTACTTCGGTACCCATGTCCACAAGATGATTGAGTGAAAAAACAAAAATATAAGAACCGTGGGGAGCACGCATGACAAAGACCAGACCTAAATCGCACGCGGGAGAGGTGTCATGGAGGTTTTCAAAAAACTTAAGCTTAAAGGTAGATCATGGGATTTAGAAGTGGAGGGTACTATCTATAAGATCTATCCTAATGGCTGGTGGGGTGGTTAATTTCAATGGAGTGAAAACCTACATAAATTTCGAGGTGATCAAACTCATAGAGGAAAATAACATAAATTCAATTGATGATTATTTGTAGACTTGAAACTTTGATATAACTTTACATTTCCGCTTAAGGACAACATCAATCAAATTCCCAAATTGTAAGGTAAGTTTACACAATGCTGGTTCCTTTGATATAAATTTGTGAGCAATGGATATCGTCTCAATGATGTGCCTCGGTGAGATTAGGAATTAGACGGATTGGCATGATGTGCCTCGGTGAGATCAGGAATTAGATGAATTGGCATTAAAGTTAGGGACTCTCTTAACTTCGATGGTATTGGAGATATAGTGGAGTTTTAACAAAAAGGAGAAGAGACACCATAAGATAAGTACACACCACAAAAGTTATTTTGTAAAGGTTGTTATCTTGTGGTTTCCTTTAATGCTACACGGGAAAGGGATGTTTTTGTATTGTTGGGACATTCATAGAGAAAATGTGAGGAGATGGGACATCTTTCTACTTAAGGAGAAACCAAAGAAATTAAATGACATGAATGTCAAGAAGACCAAAAGTTTTAATGCTAGGTGGGAAGGGAATATTTCTGTATTGTTGGGACACTTATAGAGAAGATGTGATGTGATGGGATGGGATCTTTATGGTTAGAGAGAAACTAAAGAAACTAAATGGCATGAAGACCAAAAGTTTCATGTTAAGTGAATCCATTTAATCAAGTGTAGAAGAAAAAAAAAAAAAGACTATGAAAAGAAGATCAAAACCATTAACACATTTATAGTGTGTTTTTTCAAATATGTTTAATATGCTTATTAAGTTTGAATTTTATTATTATTATTTTTTAATTTTAAATTTTTTTATTCAATCCTTTTATTAATACATTTTTCCAATTAATTATTATTATTTTTTTTACAAGATACTCATTTTTATACCATTTAATATCTATATATCCCTTGGTATTTAGTATCCACTGTTAATAGTCACAATATATTGATTTTGTTTCTCACAATTTTGAACCTCCCTTTATGAATGAACTTAATAAAATATTAGTCAACAAGTGCAAATAGGAGAAGAAGAACAAGAGGAAACACACACTTTTAATACACAATAACAACTTTCCTATAATGTTATGTCCTTTGAGCTTCCTAAATTATTATTGGTTTTTGAGCAACATTAACAGTTACAAATTCCATTGAAGCTCTACAAGTGCTCATGGTATACTTTTTAATTTGTTATATTGATGACATCTCATATTGTGTGCCAAGGATAGCAATACAAAAAACCTCCTTAATTTTCCTTGAGAAGGGGAGTATAAAAATATCTTTTTTGTTCAAGTTTTTGTTATGTTACAAATATCATAAAATGGGCTAATACACATTTTTATATACAATACCAAAAAATAAAAAAGGACAAAAAGACATATATGTTTTCGACATATCTGTGATGACCAGTCAGACCCACTCAGGCCCAATGGTAAGAAATTATTGCTACTATTGGCCTGCTCCAATCTTTATGGTTTTGGATATGCTTATGTCCAAACCTAGTCTAGTCTTCACTAGGGCATTTACGATGGAGTTTCTATGTCTATAAATATGATCAAAAGTTATTTGTGTAAGGACTTTGGACACCACATATCTCCACAATGGTATGATATTGTCCACTTTGGACCTAAGCCCTCATGGATTTGCTTTTGGACTTACCTCAAAAGGCCTCATACCAATGGAGATATTTGTCCATCCTTATATATCCATGATCCTCTCCACTTCTAGTCAATGTGGGACTTTGGTCGTATACCCAACAATCCCCCCCTCGAACAAAGGACCATTGAGCCTCTCCTCAAACAATTATCCATCCATCCACTCTCTACCAACCAGGATTCTCCGCTCCAATGCGTTGGAAGCACATGCCTTACATGGAGCACCACCTGCCTCGAGAGCTTGCTCTATCACAGGTCAACTCCTCTTCACCGTGTTGGACCAGGACACGTCCATGAAGAATCCGGAGCACACTACCTGTCTAACAGAGCTCATCCGCCATAAAGAATCCAGAGCACACTGCCTGTCTAATCGAGCTCATCCACGGATCCCATCATGATATTACCGGGGCCCACCACCTTCGTTCGATATTCCGAGGATTCATCCACTTGGCTAACTTCGGGGCATGGCTCTGATACCACTGTAAGGACTTTGGACACCACATATCTCCACAATGGTATGATATTGTCCACTTTGGACCTAAGCCCTCATGGATTTGCTTTTGGACTTACCTCAAAAGGCCTCATACCAATGGAGATATTTGTCCATCCTTATATATCCATGATCCTCCCAAGGGTTAAGAAATTAAAGATTTCTTTCTCTTTACCGCGTCATACAATTTTTTTTTGACGTTTTGGGTCCTTATGCTTCCTGTCAAGAAACGTTATATTAAAAATTTTGCCCTTCAAGAGTGATGTTCTCATAATAAATTAACCCTTCACTAATAAAGTTTTGATTAAAAAATTACCATTCAATAAATAATTATGTTGAAAATTTTCATATATTTATCGTAAAGAAAAAACTGAAATTTGAAAAAACTCAATTGTGGAGGTTTCAATAAAAAGTGTTGAACATTTGAAATTTGCTCATTTAAAGTATATAATCAGTCCAAGCCTCCAAGGTAAAACCGAAATTCGAGCATAAAGCCCTGTCTTTTTGGACAAACTTATAAAATTTTAATATATTAAATTTTTGATGCCGTGTCCTTTTGGCCTAGTTTATGTTTTTTTGTTATATTAAAAACGCATCAAAATAAACTATTCAATTTTAAAAATATAGTATTATTGTAATATTCTTATGCATCCGATATAATATAGTATTGCAGTATTCTTGTGAATCACGTTAATCAATCCTGCTTGAGGAAATAAAAAGTAATATATTTTTTATTATAATTAACTAATTTTTAAATTTAAAAATAATATTTAAATTTTTAATATAATTAATTTATTAGTTATGTTTTCAAAACTTTCTATGGTAAAGATTTTATTATTTTAAAATCCTTTATTGTCTTAACATCTATATTATTAACCATTCAGTGAAAATAACAAATATATTTAAAAAAAATAAAATTGATTTTGCATCTGAAACAGGGTTAGAGATTTTGTACCTGTGTGTTTGCCCAAAAGCGCAGTGAATGCATCTCACAACTGCACATAGAGTAAGTAAACACGTACGAATAAGCGATCTCAAACTGTTGTTTCTTCAATGTATAGTTTCTTCCATGTTAATCTCAATTGGAAAAATAAGTAAACCTGTTTCTTCAATGATATCTCAGTTGGAAAAATCACACAATAATAGCATACCACAATTGTGTTTTATTTTCATATACACAGTAACGCCTAAAAGATAAAACCCCAAAAAGTTGCCTGCAGATGAAAATAAGAAGAAGTAATTTTGCTCAAAAGAATAATTGAAACATAGATGAGAGCCACCAAAATATATTTAAAAGAGGGTTTTCTTAGTTACCTCCTCAAGTCCTCTTTGCGTCGAGAATCCTTCTTAATATTACCGTGAAAATTCTCAGTAAGAATGAAAGCATGAACAAGAGTCACCGAATAGTTAAAGGGGTTTCCCCAACCCCTCTTTCCATCTGGAATCGATTACAAAATCCCTCTCACTATAACTATAATTACAGTGGAAATTCTCAGTAAAAATTGGAGCCTGAACGACAGCCACCAAATATTTAGAATGGGGTTTTCTCGGTTACCTCTACATCAGGAATGAATCACAATCAATCACGAAAACCCTGGAAAATTCTAATTGCATGTTCAAAATTTTTTACAGAATTATGATATGAAAAGAATCATACATGAATGAAAATACCCCAGGCATAAAGAATGGGAGTCCACATAAACAAATCTGAAATATGCGAAATCCCTTAGTCTTTATGCGCATGAGGATTGCGCATATCCCCTTCGTCCTTCGCACTTCCCTTGTCTCTTATGCGAAGAGCTCTTCAAGCGAAAGTCGATGAGTGAAATGAGCTCTTCCTTCACTCATATATATACGTTTCCTTCCTCATGTTAAGGGGGTTGCTTATTTATGGCCGACCTCCCTTTATTACATGTAAAGCCCACGTATATCATACATGCCCCACATAATTCATGTCGGCTTTAGAATTTAGAATTTAGCAGATTTTCAATTAAAAAAACTTGCCCAAAAAATACCCTGCTGTATGAAAAATAAAGGGGTGTAAGTTGTAACTATACTAACGCTGATTAGAATTTAGCATATTTTCAATTAAAAAAACTTGCCCAAAAAATACCCTGTTATATGAAAAAACTTGCCGCGTAAGAACGTTTGGTGCGTAAAAACGTTTTGGAAAAAGTTCCAAACGTCAAAAATCCGTCTTTAACTCTTCCAGGCATGTCACTCAAAACGGGGAATGACAAATTACAACCATCAAATACGTGCAAAAAGCGTTATGACGGGCAAAATGCCCGTCAAATTCCATCCCTGAGCCTCCCCACTTCTAGTCAATGTGGGACTTTGGTCGTATACCCAACAATTTGATTAAACCGATTGTTGAATTTTTTTATAGATAGGAAGATTTGGGATTCTTACTGCTTCTATCATCCAATTTATAATAGTTTGTGAGTCCCCCTATATATGGATGGAGGTTATCCCCTTTGAGATCACTAGTTGAAGAAATAATTGCAAAGAAAAAAATTCAACATAGATATTTGTTGATGTCCCAATGTTTTTAGCATAGGAGAAAGACACGATATTTGAGAAATGAATAATTCCACCAGCCCCTCCCAAATAAGAGGAGCCTTGTGCTACCCCATCAAAAGAGGCCTAAGTGGAGTCCATTGTATTTTAGTTGCTTGGTTTGAGAAAAGGAGGTGGGAAGGTTCCTTTATGATTCAGTTGTTTGCATTAACTAAACTATGTATGGCTATCTTAGTTGATGATATGCCTTTATCTTCAAATATGGCTTGGTTTCTTTCTAGCATATACCCCATGCCATTATAAAAGGGAGAGATATGTGATATGGTTTGGTGGGCTAATTGCCATTGTGATAAACACCCATCAATATTTGAACTATCCTAGACATGTGAATTTCCTTTAATGTGATGGAATTTCTCCAAATAGCTTGAGTGAAAGGGTAGGTTATAAACAAGTGATTTACTATGTATGATTGCATTGAATACAAAAGTCATATATCAAGGACTTGGAAGGATTGTTTTTGCAGATTTTCTCAAGTTTAGATTTATTTTAGAGAATAAGACACAAATGATGTGCCCAAGTGAGATTAGGAATTATATGGATTGGAATTAAGCTTAGAGACTCTCTTAACTATGATGGTATTGGGGATATGGTTGAGTTTGAACAAAAAAGAGAAGACACTACCACAAGTTATCTTGTGGTTGCCTTTAATTCTACATGGGAAGGGAATGTTTTTGTATTGTTGGGACACTCAGAGAGTAGAAGTGACAAGATGGGATGAGGCATAGTCCAACATCTCTCAACTTAGGGAGAAACTAAAGAAACTAAATGAATGTCAAGAAGACCAAAAGTTTTAATGCTACGTCAGAAGGGAATATTTTTGTAGTGTTGGGACACTCATAGAGAAGATGTGATGAGATGGGATGAGGCATAGTCCAACATCTCTCCACTTAGGGAGAAACTAAAGAAACTAAATGGCATGAATGTCATGAAGACCAAAAGTTTCATTTCAAGTGAATCCATTTAATCACGTGGAAGAAATAAAAAAAGAGTATGGAAAGAAGATCAACACCATTAACACTTTTTATAGTTTTTGTTTTCAAATATGTTTAATATGCTTATTAATTTTGAACTTCATTATTATTTTATTTTAACTTTAAATTATGTTGTTAAATCCTTTTACTAATACATTTTTCCAATTTATTTTATTTTATTAGATACTCATTTCTATACCACTTAATATCTATAGATTCCTTGGTATCTAGTACCCAGCCTTAATATTCACAATATATTGATTTTGTTTCTCACAATTTTAAATCTCTGTTTATGAATGAACTTAATAAAATATTAGTCAACAAGGTGAAGGCCCATGTCAACAAGTGCAAATAGGAGAAGAAGAAAAGGAAAAACACACTTTTAATACACAACAATAACTTTCATATAATGTTATGTCCTTTGAGCTTCCCAAATTATCATTGGTTTTTGAGCAACATTAATGGTTACAAATTTCATTGAAGCTCTGCAAGTGCTCATTGTATACTTTTTAATTTGGTATACTGATGACATCTCATATTGTGTGCCAAGGTTAGAAACAAAAATAACTTCCTTAATGATCCTTGAGAAGGGGAGTATAAAAAGTCTCTTTTTTTTGTTCAAGTTTTCATTATGTTATACATATCATAAAATGGAATCATATACATTTTTATATACAATAACAAAAAATCAAAATGGACAGAAAACATATATGTTTGTGACATATATATGATATATCACTGATGACCAGTCAAACCCAATGGTCGAGAAATTATTGTTGCTATTGGCCTACTCCAATCTTTATGGTTTTGAATATGCTTATGTCCAAATGTAGTCTAATCTTCAATACAACATTTGTGATGGAGTTCCTTTGTCTTCAATACAACATTTGCGATGGAGTTCCTATGTCTATAAATATGATCAAACATTATATGATTAAACTTATATATATACTGTTGATTTTTTTCATAGATAGGAATAAGGATGTAATTATGGATTCCTATGGCTCCTAACATCCAATTTATGATAGTTTGTGAGTCCCCTTATATGTGGATGGAGGTTATCCCCTTTGAGATCACTAGTTGAAGAAGTAATTGCAAAGAAAAAGAATTAAACATAGTTATTTGTTGATGTCCCAATGTTTGTGGCATAGGAGAAAGACATGATATTTGAGAAGTGAATAATTCCACCAGCCCTTCCCAAACAAGGGAAGGCCTGTGCTACCCCATCAAAAGAGGCATAAGGGGAGTTCATTGTATTTTAGTTGCTTAGTCTGAGAAAATATGGTGGGGAAATTCCTTTATGATTGAGTTGTTTGCATTAACCCGACTATGTATGGCTATCTTATTTGATGATATTCCTTTATCTTCAAATATGGCTTGGTTTATTTTTAGCCATATACCCCATGCCATTATTAAAGGGAGGGATATGTGACATGGTTTGGTGAGATAATAGCCATTGTGATAAACACTCATCGATATTTGAATTGTCCAAGACATACAAATTTCCTTTATTTTGATGGAATTTCTCCAAATATCTTGAGTGAAAGGGCATTTTATAAACAAGTGATTTACTGAGTAGGATTGCATTAAACACAAAAGACATACACTAGGGCCTTGGAAGGATTGTTTTTGAAGATTGTCTCAAGTTGATGCATTATTTTAGAGAAGCAACCACATGAAATTTTTTTCTCTGGGAGGAAATTTAAGTTTCCAAAGTTTTTTGCTTCACCAGGGTGGCTCATTATTTCCAGCTTGTGATGGAATAACTAATTACCTAAATTTTGGTATGTATTCACCATGAGGGATGGGGGCCTAGATGATCTATCAATTGATGTGGATATTCCATTGGAAAATTCATCATAATATATTTAGTAAAATTATACTTAAAAATATGAAATCTGTACTATCAGGGTAATTTTCCTTAGAGTACTTATGGATTTATTAAGTTATTGTTTTGTGCATGCAATATGTAAAATGAAAAAATAGAGAACAAGAAAAAACACAATCACTCAAAACCATAAAAAACAAGATATGCCTTGTGCTCCAGGTGGATATTGGTGGCCACCCGCCCATTCCACCTAGACCCCCCAGTCAATTTCACCTGTTTCCTTTTTCATTTAAGCATTTACTATTTCTAGTAGTTTTTTGGGTCCTGAACTTTCGGAGCAGTTTTGACCCCCTAAACGACGTTTTTTTGGGGTATGCGGCAAGCCCATTTCCATAGGCAAGGGCCTGGGGAGGAACCTGTAGTAATTAAAGAGACCTTTCCAATAAGGTATCGTATGTGCCAAACAGAGATAATATGACCAAGTTACGACCCCGGGAAGTTGGCTTCCCAACTAACCCGAACAGGGCCCACAAACTATTGGTGTTACATCTCCTGGGGTTAGGGTTTTCTCATGTTTTCCAATAATAAATAGGACCTTGAGGTTCATTGTAACACAGTTCAGAGGCATGTAGCCACCACGTCTCTTCTCAGAGATAAGCTACCATCGCCCGAGCTATCTTATTTCCATTCTATTTGTAGGCATAGTTCAATATTTTTCTATTAATGGAATGAAGTGCTTTTCTGCTGCATCTCTGTGTTTATGATTATATATGTAAGTTTTTGTGTCCTTGTTTAAGTTCGGATTAGTGGTATCAGAGTGGTCTGCTCTTTCTCTGTTTTTCTTTGCATGTCCCCAACGAGGTCAAGGTATAAGGAGTTAGGGCTTGATTTGGTTGAACCATTGCAAGGTCAGTCTCATAAAACCCAACAACCTCCCATGTTAGAAGAAAAGAAAGATGAGGGGGTAGGAGATCCTTTCAAAATGTTGCTTGAGGAAGCCCTCGAGTGACAGAGGGACATGATGATGGATAAATTTACCCAGATTCTTTGACGACTACCCATAGACGATGCATCTTTATCTAACAACCACTCTGGAGGTGCCACTCCTTTTAAGGTATAAGTTGAATTCAATATTCCCATATTCAAAGGACTGATAGATACAGATGTTGTAGATAAATGGTTAAATCTATTGGAATTTCATGAATTTTCCAATTGGGAAAATATTACTTTTGCACTTCTTAAAGCTGCCCCACATGTCAAGGATTGGTGGGAAACCTACTGTGAACAAAAGGACAAGAGTGAACCCTCACTGTTTTCAATTGCACCCACTTGGAATTATTTCTGAGACGCCATCAAAGAACAATATTACCCCGTCGGGAGCTATGAAGACAAATACATAAATTGGACCACGCTATGACAAGGAAGGGACCAAGATATGCCAAAGTTTACAAATACTTTCCATACGCTTCGCACGAATATGGGTATCAAGGATACTAAGCAACATTTGGTGATGAAGTACTACGATTGTCTACACAAGTACATCCAAGATGAGATAGAGTTCTTGGACATTCCTCGCTCGACACGATGTATTGGGACTGTTACCCAGTAATTTGTCACTATCCTCATCTCAGTCCCTCTGCTGTGTCATGTATCAAATAAACATGTTCATATCTTCCCACTTATGCAAGAAGATTAAGTAAATGCTCTCTAATGCTGAAGATTGACCCTTTTTACTAAGTTCATACATCGTCGTAGTAAACCCTTAAAATCGGTGACGATTCCCTGTCATGCACTGTATCATTGTGATGTCGTTGCTAGTCCCTAGTTCATGACCCGCGACGATCCAGATTTGGCGAATTAGTTCAAACAGTTGGCCTTCTGGATGTCTCTATACCTGGTTGTTTTGTCAGTTTGGATCGCCTTTCCTCCTCTGGGATGGTGGTTCCACCTCTTGTGCAACCTCCCTTGAGGATAAGCTCCCTCTCCCTCATTTCATGGAGACTCCTTCTCCTATAAAATCACTCACCATTACTATGATCTGCTATTTAGTAATTCCTTTGGTTGAGCAGTGCTGCTAGTGCTTTTTAAGTTTGATAGATAGCTGGTGTGGGTGTGACAAGTGTGAGATTGTTGATAGCTTGTGGAAGGTTGTGGAGTGCCCTTAACTTTGTGTTAAAGCTTATGAGTGCGAGAGAGACATTGTATGTTGGGAGATTCATCCTTGAAGAGTGAATGCTTGAGAAACATACTGGCTGGATCCTCTGAGAAGGCTTGTGACATCAAGACTTGGTCGTAAGCTTGCTCTTAATTCATTATTAATACAATCAATGATGTTTTCTTATGTCTTGTATGTAATTTACTTGATAGCTCATGACTTCCTGACTTTGTGAGTAAATAGATCATTGTTGTTTCCCAGTTACGTGCTTTGTTGTTTTTCCTTTGTCTTGTTTTAGGTTAATCACTCATTGAGGAGAAGGAAGCGGAAGCTGGAGCAATGCAACGGAAATTCATCGACCACTGGTTGAGGTAGGCCTCCAACGATGACTGTTTAAGGAAATCAATTGTTGATCCGTCTTTGCTGTGACTAGACTCACTCTAGGGCTAGAGGGGTTGCCTCTTTCCGTAGAGGGAACACTTTCCTGCATCACAAGTTGGCGACTCCACTGAGGATGTCTGTCCTATGTTTTTCTCTTGATTGCTTTTGCTTGATTGTGAGTCAATGTCTTTTGGATTTTGGGATTGAACCATCAGTCTTCTGGGTTACCTGGGTCAATCTGGGAAATCCCTTTGTTGCCTATAACGATAGACTGGTCTTTGTCTGGGAGTTTTTATTTCCTTTTCATTGTTTTTAAGTTTGTCTTTGAAAAAATTTAAATAGTTGCACCGACGTTGCGTTGTCTCTGTTTTGTAAGTTTATGCGTCACTTAATCTTGTCACACAATTGTGTTGACTCCTGAAATCGGTCCGTCGCGTGAAAGACGTGTACTTTCGTGACAACGTCGCTCTGTTGCTACGGTTAGTGGCTGATTGGAACTAGTTGCTTGTGTTACACCCGTGACGATTCCTGTAGAATTGTTTTTTTCAATTTTGCCTCCTGAATTCATCAGTCTGGTTCATCCCATGTCGTCCTTCTCTTATCTATTCGCTTGTTTCAATTGCTTTTAGTTAAGGTGCTCACTTTTCGGTTTCATTGAAGTGAATCTTGTATTTTTTGGCTTTGTGACCTAGTTTTTTAAGTTTTGATTTATTTGGCTTGGTTACTTGTTTGTTCAAGATTCATCCACAACCCCCTTGTCGGTGTGCTTGAAGTCTTTCCATCGCTTGTTTCTTGCTGATTGATGTTTAGTTTTATTTGCTAAACCAATTTTCGTATTGATTTGATTATTTCACTAACAGACATAGATTACAATTGTTTGGATCAATCAGTTTCATGCTTGCTTGTTTGTTTCTTTAGAATTCAAAGCTATCAAAATAAAAAAATTGCATTCATTAGTATGCAAAGGTGAAAGTGTATTTTGCATTCCAAGTTTTTCATGTTTGAAAAATTAGAAGGCAAATTTTAAATCACTCATTAGTAGTATCGATGCATTGTAGGGATTGACGTGTTTGTACATTGTGTCTCTTGAGTGACTGCATTTGCTGATCTTGGTTTTGTCTTGGTTTGGGAATGATCTCTTCGCCCTTCTGTAAGTAGGAGTTCATCAAAATGAAAGATGCTTTATTCATTCTAGTTGCATCCTAGGTTCTGATATACATACGGTAAGGCCTGGAAATTGAAACATAATTCAAGATCAACTCTAAAATGAACTAAATAAACCTAAAAATGCATTGGAACATAACACACATTATTTAGATGTCTAGGCTAGAGACGTGCTCCAACGTTGTTAAACCTAGTCACTATTGCTTTCACTTAAGGTTGGGTGATTCCTACTTCTCTGACTCAATAGTTGCTAGTATGGACTTGTGCTCCCAGTACTGTTGAGTATATATTGGGAGACCCCACCAGGTTATCATCCTATATCCTTAGGAAGCCGTGTTTGCCGCCTTGCAAACCGTAATGCACCAAACACAACATTCGGGAAGATTGACTGCCATACAGAAAGTCCTTGGTTCTCATATGATTGCCAAGGTGTATATGCAGTTTTACGGGTTGTTTGGTAACCTTTTGCCTAGTTCTCCAAAGTAGTCACTTTCGTTCTCTTTCAGACTCCCTAAAAGAAAAGTTCCATCTGAGCAATTGTCCTTTCAGGCTCATTAAACCATGAAAGAGATAGAGTCATCTTTTCGTCCTTTTCTCGACTCTTAAAACATGAAAAGGTCAAGTTTTGTTCCTGTGTCATAAAATTTACTGCCCACGAAATATTCCTAGTAACAGTTCGATTTCTTGGTTGTGATAAGAGTGTTTTTCAGGCTCGTTCCTGATGGCAACATCCCCTGAGTCTACCAGCCAAAGTATTCCCCTAGATGGAAATCCTGGTCCATTTCCACCTTTTGGAAATGCTGGTGCTCCGTACATGGCAACGTTGTCTTTGCCTGGGTTAACCATCGGTCTGCCCGTTTGGTTGTTTCCAACCTCGGTGGTCCCGAGTGCCATGACTCCTGTTCCACCGTCTCCTTCATCTGAATCACGACATGTTGATTCCAAGGTTGAGCCTGCGCCTTCTTCCCCTCTTACTTCACCTTCATCTCCTCCTTCGCCTGGTGAAAGTTTCACATCTAGTAACCAGGAGACTAAGAAGAAGAAGAAGAAGAAGTTCGATAAACACGAGGCCACTTGTGCAGCTATTGCTCGGAGTACATCTCAGGTCGTACCACCCTCTAATCCTCCACGGAAGGTTAAGTTTCCTTGTAATTTGTGCAAGGGTGACCATCTTCTTCGTGATTGTCTTAGCATTCCTAGGATCTTAGAAGTATGGTCTCACGATCTGGCTCGTCCCTCGTTGTCCTCTGAACCTCATGATGATGCTACCCTATCAACTGGCAACGTCAAGAAGAAAGGGAAGATTCAATTCCCCTATAGACTGTGCGGAGGCAACCATCCCCTTCACCTTTGTCCGCTCATGGATAAAGCTTCCGCCATTTTGGAAAGTCTTACAGCTTCTTCAATCCGACTTCCCGTTGGTTATTAGAGGCTCTCTTCAGACCCTCTCCTCGTTGACAAAGAGATTGACTTAGATTCTTCTCTTGTCCGTCCTCCTCTTTCTGAGTCTGGCTGTGCTAAGCTTATTCCAGACCAACCATTGGTCGGAGAGAGTGTCGACTTGGTTTCACCCCCTGTTGATCACTCTGATTTGGAAGAGCATCATGCTCATGTTCTTCTCATCTCGTCAGATTCTCTTGAGTCCAAAAATGACCCTCTTATCCCTGCTGATCAAGAGATTCCTTCTTCGGTTCCTGTAGAGCATGGGGGAAATCATATGATACCCCCACTAAGTAGTTTAGTCATTTCCTTCGACAGGAGTCACTTGACTGCTTTCCACATTCCATCCTATGTGCCTTTCCAGATTATAGTAAATGCCTATGATAAGGCAGTACCTGGCACTATCTTGGATGAGGGTGCGTCTGTCAGTCTTATGCCTTCCACTACTTGGCAAGCTTTGGGATCCCCACAGCTTGTGCCAGTCACACAGAATCTGTTGGGATTTGACGGAGGAACTTGTCAACCTTTAGGGATCCTTCCAAATTTACCTATTACTTTGGGAGGCAAAACCGTCTATATAGATGTGATGGTTGTCCAAGGTGCTTTAGATTTCAGTCTTCTCCTTGGCCGTGACTATGTTTATGCCATGGGGGCCCTTGTCTCTTCACTTTCCCGTGTGGTTTGCTTTCCACACGATGGAAGAATGGTGACTATTGATCAATTGTTGTTCTTTAGTCACCCGATGCCTCCTATACCACCATCATCCCCCATCGCTTCTTATCTGCAAGCAGTATCTTCCTTGCCACATGTCAATTATGTAGCTACCCGATCCATCTCTGCCTCTGCTGACGATCATGTAGATGGTCTCGTACATCATGTACTGGGGGCATTGGAACTCGATCTGTCATTAGTGCCTCATGACATGTATTCCTCCTAGAGTGCATTTCTTCCATCCCGTGAAGACCTCTTGGGAGCCATGTTCTCATAAGGCCCATGACCAGGGGTAATGAGCATAGTTCCCGATCTTGTGTCAAGCTCGTTAAAAAATGAAACAAGGAGTCCCGAGGATAGTTTTTTCCTGTGTCAACCTTGTTAAAAAATGAAACCGGATGTCCCGAGGATAGTTTGATTTTGTGTCAACCTCATTAAAAAATGAAACAAGTGTTATGAGGATAGTTCTTTTACTGTGTCAACCTCATTAAAAAATGAAACACCTCCCTTTCCAAATCGAGTTTTTGATTAAGATCTCATAAAATCCAAGTCGAGTCTTTCCAAGATCTTGAAAGTGAACCTTCATTCCATTCACCTCATTGATGCTATGAAGCTTGGGGGGCAGGCACCTCGATTTCCGTCATTATGCTGGGGGCATGTGAACTTATAACAAGCATAGTTTTTCGTTTCGAGCTTGTGTAAACATGAAATCGAATCCAAGCATAGTTCTCCATGGTTCAAGCTTGTGTAAAAAATGAACCCATATCTGATTTACACCTCGTGATTACTGTTTTTATCCACTAAATTCTTCTAGATGAGCCTTGGTTGTTTTCATTTCATCATCGCCATCTCTTTGGCCGATCATATGCTTTCACTTGGTTGTTTTTCCTGTCTTGAGGGACCACACCGATGAGTGGTTTTATTAGCTAGCCTCTTGACCATTACATGTTTTGAGCAGTTCCACCATTGCCAGAACAAGTTGCCACCCTTTATACCACTCGTTCCTCCAAGACGAGTCTCTTTTAAGCTCTTTTCTGACTTGTAAAATATGAAAAGATTGCCGAGTTTTTCCTTTTTGACTCGTTAAACAAAATAAAAGGCAGTCTACTTTCAGCTCTTTTCCGACCGTGTAAACATGAAAAGATTGCTGTACTTTTGTTGTTTCAGGTCCGATATTGGTTACGAAACGACGTGTCTTCAATTTCTTTTCTATGCTTTTGGATCGAGGTCACTAATTACAAAAAGTACTCGTTGATCGTAATGGTCAAGTGGTTCTCTCGAGTATTATTTTATACTTTTCGGGCTCGAGGGACACAAATCTACGAAAAAGGACCCCCTGGAGTTTTCTTGTCCGTGTCTTTTTCAAACTCTCTAAACATGAAAAAGACTCCGAGTTTTACCTATGTCGAACTCGTTAAACCCTGATGACATTGGACTCATCACCATGACAAGACTTGAGCTTCTCCTCCTATGGCTCATTAAACTATTACTAGGTTGGATTCAACCAAAGGTTGAACTTATATTACAAGCATATGCTATCCCCTTCAAGCTTGTTTTCAAAACTAATTGGGGTACTCACCAGTACTGGTGGGGGAAAATTTGGAAATCATCATTGATTCTCTATGGCAGCTAGTCACTCTTGAACATCGACACTTTTGCTTCTTGTCAGGTTGGGATATCCATACATTGTCATTTGGCCTTCCGCAGGTTTGGGTTGTCATTTTGCCTCATTCCATTTGATCCATGTTGCTTCCATCAAGCCTCCGATCCCTTGGTATCAAAATGATACCAAATTCTAGAGTCGCATTGTCGTTATGTTCAAGAGTCTAATCCTTCTATAGTTTACACCCTTACCTCCTCCTCCGATCCTCTCTTTCACCATCTACTACTTGTTCCTTATCTCATGTCATTGATGGGGGAAACATCATGGCCCTCCTACGATGATCATCTCCTGTTGACACCAGCTCATTATCCAGGGGATTGATCTAGAGATCCCTTTCAGTACCTTGGAGCTTGCATGCCTCAATGGCAAGTTCTTCGTGCCTGACGATAGACTCTCCTCATTGGTCTTCGATTGGGTGATTCCACGAGTGTTCAACTTCAACTCATTTTTCACACTTAGTGGATTGTATTGGGCAGTACCTTTAGAACCATTGGAATTATTGGTGGTTTCTCTTGCGCTTGTTAACGATTTACATCATCGATCGGTAATCAAGCGACTTGCTATCATGTTCAACTTCATCACATCTATTCACATGATAGAATTTGTACTATGATCGGTTGGGTTTCAAGACCCCGAGCTAAAATTACATATGTTCGGGTTGCGTGGATTGGTTCGTGATTGCATATATGACTCTTTGATGGATGGTTGTGACCATGCCTGAGTCTTCATGGATGGCTGCAACCATACCTTTGTCATTATTATGGTCTTATCAACTGGGTGGCTGCGTCCATACCATAGACCAAGTTTTATATGTCCTATGGATGGTTGTGCCCATGCCTAGACTATATGTATTTCACTATTACAGATATCAATTGTACTTGCGCTTGTAGGGTCTTCGAAGCAATGTTCCAGTTCAGACAGTTTCGTAAAGCATTTCACCCCTCCCACTCTCTTGGGCTTCATGCTTTAGGGCGGCATCTGTTCCACAGTAATTTGTCACTTTTCTCATCTCAGTCCCTCTATTGTGTCATGTATAAAATAAACATCTTCATATCTTCCCAATTCATGACCCGCGACGATCTAGATTTGGTGAATTAGTTCAAATGGTCGGCCTTCTGGATGTCTCTAGACTTGGTTGTTGGGTCAGTTTGGGTCGCCTTTTCGCCTCTGGGATGGTGGTTCCGCCTCTTATGCAACCTCCCTTGAGGATAAGCTCCCTCTCCCTCATTTCATGGAGACTCCTCCTATAAAATCACTCACCATTGCTATGATCTGCTAGTTAGTAATTCCTTTGGTTGAGTAGTGCTGCTAGTGCTTTTTAAGTTTGATAGATAGCTGGTGTGGGTGTGACAAGTGTGAGATTTTTGATAGCTTGTGGAAGGTTGTGGAGTGCCCTTAACTTTGTGTTAAAGCTTATGAGTGAGAGAGAGACATTGTATGTTAGGAGATTCATCCTTGAAGAGTGAATGCTTGAGAAACATACTGGCTAGATCCTCTGAGAAGGCTTGTGACATCAAGACTTGGTTGTAAGCTTGCTCTTAATTCATTATTAATACAATCAATGATGTTTTCTTGTGTCTTGTATGTAATTTACTTGATAACTCATGATTTATTGACTTTGTGAGTAAACAGATCATTGTTGTTTCCCGGTTACATGCTTTGTTGTTTTTCCTTTGTATTATTTCAGTTTAATCACTCATTGAGGAGAAGGAAGCGGAAGCTGGAGCAATGCAATGGAACTTCATCGACCACCAGTTGAGGTAGGCCTCCAATGATGACTATTTAAGGAAATCGATTATTGATTTGTCTTTGCTGTGACTAGACCCACTCTAGGGCTAAAGGGGTTGCCTCTGTCCACAGAGGGAACACTTTCCTGCATCACAACAATGCTGTCAAGATTGAGCATAAGTTTAAACATAAGAAGTGGGACTTTGGATCTGCGAATCCAAAGCAAGGAAAAGGTGCCCCCAAACCAGAGAACAAAGTACCAAGCCAAGGAAGTGCTACCCAGGATTTCCAAAGCCACAAGAAAATAACAACATCCTAAAGATGAAGAAGGACATGGGAAAATGGTGTGAGGTCCATAAGAGCTCCACTCACAATACAAGTGAGTGTTGGGCCAAGCAATCACTAGTGATCGAGCTGAAGGCTTTAGAAAAGAATCAGACGCATGTTTCGAATCTGAATCAGAGTCCAGTAAGGGAACTAACAAAGGGAAGTAGATCACTGATGCAGAGCCCAGTGCCACCATGGCCACCACCAAGATCCAGAAGATTGAGCTTGAAGATACAGTGGAGGGGGAAAACCACTTCCACTCACAAATGTGGGTGAAGGGTTCTTCGCTGTAGTTCATTGCTAACAACGAGAGCCAAAAGAAACTCATTTAAGCAGAGGTTGTGATGTGTCTGGGCCTAAATACTATAGCACATCCATAGCCATACACCATCGAGTGGCTTCACCAAGGATGAGATCTTCATTTCAGCTAGCAGTTCCGCCTTCCCTACAACATCAAGCCCTTCACGGATGATGTACTATGTGACGTTGCTCCTCTTGAATTTTGTGATGTATTGTTAGGAAAACCATACTTTTGGAAGTGACATGCTATATATGAGTCTAGACCTTGTACATAATAAGTTGTACAGAATACCGGAGGTAGCCCCACCTACCACCATCTCTTTGATCACTGGAAAGAAATGTCGTAATATCATTTCCAAGGCCAGGAAATTTGTTTTCCTTATGATTCTCCCATAGGGAAAGAAGAATGTTGTGGCCATGGCTTCCAAGCAGAGCTCATCTGCACAATAACAACATATGGACAAGGTTGCGGAGGAGTACAAGGATATTTTCGCCTCGCCCATAGGGGTACCTCTGCACTGTCAGGTCAAGCACTCCATCAATTTGGTGCCAAGCGCACCACTGCCCAATGGACTGATCTATTGATGCTTTGTTCTAGAGAACGATGAAATCAAGAGGCAGATTCAGGAACTATTGCATAAAGGTAACATTAGACCAAGCTCATCAACTTGTAGGAGCCCAATTTTATTGGTACAGAAGAAGGATGGGACCTGGAGTCTTTGTATTGACTATCGAGTGCTGAACAAGATCACTGTCCAAAATAGGTACCCAATCTCATGAATTGATGACCTTCTGGACTAGCTCAAGGGGGCCAAATATTTCAGCAAGATTGACTTAAAGTTAGGTTATAACTAGGTTCCTATCAAACCCTTCGATGTGTGGAAGACTGCCTTCAAGTCCAAGGAGGGCCCTTTTGAATGGTTGGTCATGCCGTTCAGATTGATAAAGACCCTTGAAAACTTCATGAGACTGATGGACGACATCTTGCGACCCTTGACCAATGCATTTATGGTGGTGTATTTAGATGACATCTCGATCTTCAGCCAGAGTTGGGAAGAGCACCTCCACCATATTCGACATGTCCTTCAAATCCTATGCCAACACAAGTTGTGTGCTAACTTAGAGAAATGCACCTTTGGCCTGACCCAGGTTCAATATCTAGGGTACATCATTGATGAGTAGGGTATACATGTGGACCCATCCAAGATACAAGTCATTCGGGATTGGCCAGCCCCAACCACTCTAATAGAGCTCCAAAATTTTTTGGGTCTTGCCAATTTCTATCGTAGGATCATGTTGGGGTTCTCTCTTATCACTTGGCCTTTAAGTCAAGTCACCAAGGGCGGAGCAAAAGCAAAGTTTTTTTGGTCGGAAACCTGACAACAAGTGTTCTTCAAGTTGAAGAATCACCTCTGTTCTGCACCAGTGCTCACATTACCAGACTTGCAATAACCATTTGAGATTGAGACAGATGCCTCTGACTATTCTATTGGTGCGATTCTTACTCAACATGGGTATCCAGTGGCTTACCATAGTGAGACACTTTCAGACATAGTCCGAAAGTACCCCACTTACGAAAAAGAAGTTTATTCCATTGTGCAAGCTTGTTGTTAATGGAAGCATTACATTCTGGGGAAGGAAACGATCATCCACATAGACCCCTAAACTCTATAGTTCACAGAGACACAAGGGAAGTTGTAGTATAATCACCATTAGAAATGGTCCACCTATTTGCAACAGTTCCATTTGAACATTAAGTATAAGAAGGGTAACATTAATAATGTTGTTGATTGACTTAGCCAACCACCAGTCATGGCACTAATCACTATGCTCGACTCCTGTGGGCATGAGACATCGGGGTGGCCACATATTTACAAGAGCGATCTAGAATTCAACAACATATACCATCCAATCCTGGAAGGGAAACAAGTTCCAAATTTTCACCTTCAGGATGCACTGTTATGCCACCTGGGACACATTTGTGTTCCTTCAAGTGAGCATGCCAAGATGATTTGGGAGGCGCACTACAGTCGATTCACTAGACATTTCAGAGTAGAGAAAATAATGGTAGTATTGTAGAAGTATTTTTATTGGCCGAAACTTCATCAAGATTTTGGGAAGTACATTAGATCTTGCACCACTTGTGCCATTTCCAAACCACCATCAAGAAGCAAGGCCTGTATACTCCTCTACCTACTCCTAGTTGGCCTTGGGAATATGTTTCCATGTATTACATGTCAAGCCTTCCTTCTACTAAGCACGACAACAATTGCATTTTCGTGGTCATCGACAGATTCTCTAAGATGGACATCATGGCGGCCTATAAGAAGAGTATCATAGCAGATGCCACTACTAAGCTATTCTTTCAGTGAGTATGGGTACACTTTGGGATCCCACAGTCCAATGTCTCAGATCGGGATAACAAATTCTTGAGTGCATTTTGGTCAAGTCTCTAGTCGATGCTGGATACAAAAATTGCTAAGTCCACGGATTTCCATCCCCAAACTAATGGCCAAATAGAGGTTGTCAAGAGGATGATCGTACACATTTTGCGCATGTAAAAATCGAAGCATCCATGCATGTGGGATGAAGGTATCCCCTATGTCCAAAACATCTACAACAGAGCTCTCCGCAACTCAACATGCCAAACCCCTTTTAGGTAGGGCTGGGATTTCAACCACCCCATTGATGTGGCCATATCATTTGCAACCACTCAGGTAGATTCAAATCATGTTCAGTCGAAGTTGAAAGGGCTAAAAAATTCATATAGTGCATTCAATACATCTGCTAGCAAGTCCATGATATATTGGATAGAGCCAATGTTAAGTACAAGCAACACTATGATTAGCATCGAGTGCTGCACAAGTTCCAGGTGGGCGACAAAGTTTGGCTACATTTGTAGAAGGAGCGCCTTGCTGGACCCCACCACAAGCTTTGCCTACTTCGATATGGACCATACATCATCACCAAGGCCATTGGTGACAATTCCTTCAAGCTTAGCATCCCACCGTTCCTTGGTCTGCACCCAATGTTCAATGTAGACCACCTTCAACCATACTTTCCCCCATTGTTGGACACATTTGACATTGCAGAACAACTCAGACAAACAAAGCTCAACCCGGACTGCATGGAACATGCCACAATTTATCAGATCATGGACACATAGATCAAGAACACTCATCAATAGAGGATACAACTATATCGAGTTGTCAAAGCATGCCAACTCCTTCACCAAGACAAGTGGTTCGCCAGGGACCAGGTTCAACATAAATTTCCTCACCTCATGTAGGCTCTACATGCAATTGGGACCATTGCTTCCTAAGGGGGAGGAATGATCCAGGTGGATATTGGTGGCCATCCACCTATTTCACCTAGACCCCCCAATTAGTTTCATATGTTTCCTTGTTCATTTCAACATTTACTATTTTTAGCAGTTTTTCGGGTCTTGAACTTCTAGAGCAATTTTGACCCCCTAAACGATTTTTTTTTTTTTTTTTTTGGGTTTGCAGTAGGACCATAGCCATAGGAAGCAACATATAGTGAAACCTATAGTACTCAAAAAGACTTTCGAACAAGGTATCATATGCATGAAACAAAGATAATATGACCAAGTTACGACCCCAGGAAGTTGGCTCCCCAACTAACCCCAAATGGGCCCACAAACTCTTGGTGTTACATCTCCTGGGGTTAGGGTTTTGGTTGTCTAGAGTTTCTCATGTTTTCCAATAATAAATAGGCCCTTGATCCTCATTGTAACATAGTTTAGAGGCATGTAACCGCCACATCTCTTCTCAAAGATAAGTTACCATCGCCCAAGTATTTCCATTATGTTTGTAAGCATAGTTAAATATTTTTCTATTAATGGAATGAAGTGTTTTTCTTTGCATTTCCATGTTTATGATTATATCTGTAAGTTTTTGCATTCCTATTTAAGTTCAGATCACCTTGGGAAACCCTTTTGGGATAAAACCTAGTTGGAAGGTGAGGTTACCTCGTGCTCTCTTCCTCTGAATGGAAATGGATGTAAGTACAAAGAAGTAAGATCTATGGCCCATGGGATGATACATTTCAAAAATCCTCTTCTCTCTCTCTCTCCGTATCGAATATCAATTACTTTTCTCATTTATGGAACAAAATTCAATTAAATAGAATGGAATCCTTTTGCCTCCCAGTGGCTTGATTATAATACAACTTGATATCCTACTAATGTTTAGGTTTGACTCCTTCAACTATTAACTAGAATTACAATATTGACTCTTCTAGAGTCTTCTTCATTATGATTACATAGATAACCCCATTTCCATGAATAATAGTGGTTAACGTGGAATTCTCTTGAATTATGGTGGTCAATTTCAATAGGTCAACTTTAGGGAGGTATAACCTTCTCATATGAGTTTTGATTGAGGCAATTCCTATGCCATTGGAAAGGTATAAATATGTAAATTATGGAATCTAGGCCCATTTTAAGTTTGGAACCATAAAACATGTTCATTTAAGGCCTCAAAATGGCTCCTAAAGTTTTTGACCCAAAATTTTCCAAACTAGGACCGTTGGTGAAAATGGTCCTATGCACTGATTCCTACATTTTTCTACTTTGAAAGAATTAAAATGGATGAAAAATAAGATAAGGATCCAATCTAGATAACACCTTCCCATTTTAGGAGGATTTTGATCCCTAAAAGCTTCTACTGAATGAGGTGAGGACATTTTTCCTCCTCCTTCTCTCAGGTATGCCATTTAGACTTGCATGTAAGTTACCTTTAAATTCAATATGACAAAGGTCATGCTCCCCCTATCTTGTATTTTTGGATCTCTTCTACAAATATATATCTTTTTTCAACTCTATTTGAGCATATAGTGCCAAATATTCTACAAAATGTAGGACTTGTTCCTTTTCCTGGTTTAGCATGGAAGGCTCATATAGTTTCAATTTTTCTATGTTCACAATTGAGTAAATGCACATATATGGGGGTAAACCAAGTCCATATAAATTCTCTCCAACCTTTTCCAATATCTCAAGGGGAACTTATCACAAAGCCTTTATTTGATTACTAGGACCTTGTAGCCTCTCCTTGTTTAAATGTAGCCATAGTTTGTCTCCCACCTTGAATGAATTATTTGTTGTGTGTTGATCATGCTTGGCCTTATATTTCTCCTATGAATTCTACAATATCTCCTGTACTTGTATATGGATCTGCTTGATCTTGTCAACAATTTTCCTTCCCTTATGGAATCTCTTGTAAGATCCTCCCTCACTTTTCCCTATTTCCCATATGTAATATCCAAAACTGAAGGTGGAAAATATCCAAAACAAGTTTCAAATGGGGTCTTACTAGTCAGATTGTGGATTAATTTATTATAAGAGTGTTGTATATACACTATATTTTCATCCTAAGTCTTTGGATGCTTCTGATTGTAGCCATTTAGAAGTTGCACCAAGGTGCTATTGTATACTTCTGTTTTCCCTTCTGTTTGTGGACAAAATGTTGTAGACCTATTCAACTTCATTTCCATCCTCAGTGTAGTCCAAAATGCACTAAAACATATCATGTCCCTTTCTAAAATGATGCTTCTTGGTATCCGAAAGTTCACCTAGACTTTTACAAAGAACAAGTTCACTGCTTATTGCCTGCTAATGCTATTTTTATAGGCCATCAGGGCACACAACTTGTTGAACTTGTCAAATACAATGAACAAGTAGTAATATCCCTTCCTAGTTGTTGGTAAACCTCCCAAAAAGTCCTTGGGATGATATAGACCCTCTTTCCTATTACTATGCTTGTTGGTACAACAAAGCATGCATCCTCTTATTAACCTAGCTACCTATTCTTGCATCTTGGGCCAGTACAAATACCTCTGTAAGTTGGCCACTATCTTCCCTATTCCAAAGTTTCTTGCAACCTTGGAAGTGTGAGCCTCTCTAATTAGTTTTAGTAACT
The DNA here is from genome assembly GCA_000404065.3 of Pinus taeda. NCBI lineage: Eukaryota > Viridiplantae > Streptophyta > Pinopsida > Pinales > Pinaceae > Pinus > Pinus taeda. Next base: position 158,877 of record APFE031372456.1, on the reverse strand, counting down.
TACCTTTAGGAACACATAACTTATCTAACTTGTGGAGTAACCCATTTTGGATATTGTAGTTAATTGTGCGGTCACCATCATACACATGACTATGGTTCTGCAACTATTGAAACACCTCTTTGAAGTCCTCATCCTTTGCATATGTTTCTTTGTATGCATCATGGGTGAAAGGCTCTATGTACACAAGATTTCCTAAAGCTATGATATTTGATGTTGATGGCCCTGAAAGCATGTAGGCCAACTTATTCATTATTTCTTTCTTGTACTTGATTACTAAATGAAACTGTTGTAGAAACCCAATCCAATTTTTATGCATGGTCTGTTGTAGCTGATTCTGGGCCTACATGTATTATAGTTGTTGGTGATCTATGTGGATTAATTTTTCCTTTCCCATCAAATATTATTTCTATTTCTTCACAACTTGTACAAGGGAATAAAGCTCCTTGCCATAGGTGTGGTAGTTGAGAATTTCCCCATGAAATAGTTCATAATGGTAGCATATTGGTATTCCTCTCTACATTGAGGTTAGTTCCATAACATACCCACTTGCATCTATCTCCACTTTGAAGGGTTGTTTCAAGTTTAGTAATGCTATAGTCGATGCTTCACTAATCCTATTCTTTAACTCCTCAAAGGGCCTTTGTTGAAACTTTCCTTGCTAAAAATTCTTACCACTTGCTTTTATGGCATGAAAGGGTGTTGCCAGTGTTGAAAATGAGGCTATGAATTTCCTTAGGTACTGTGATACCCGAATGAAGACCTCAAAAACATTAGTAGGTACTAGCCACTTTTTAATGGCCTCCATCTTGACAGTATCTATCTTTATCTCTCCTCTGCCTATCACATATCTCTGATACACCAAACACTATTGTGTTAATTCACACTTCTTAATATTTGCTAGCAGCTAGTGCTTATTTACTGTCTCTAGCAATTGCATAAAATGTGAGATATGCTCCTCCCAGGTAGATAGAAAATAAAAAGTGAATCTATAAATGGGAACAATATATCATTCATTAACCTCATAAAAATAACCAATCATTACATAAGCCAAACATCATAACTAACCACTCATACAAACCTTGTCTAGTTTTGAAGGCAGTCTTCCAAGTATCCTCTTCTCTGATTCAAAACTTCTGATAACCTCCCTTTAAGTATATCTTGGTAAAGTATTTGGCTTGCTGCAACTGATCCAACAAACCATCTATCCCAGGCAGGGCATACCTATTCTTGAGTATAATTTGTTAATGCCATGTACTCAATACACATCCACCAAGTCCCATCCTTCTTTGGCGCAATGATGATTGATGACACACATGGTGATGCACTTGGTCAAATGATACCTTGTTTTAGTAACTACTGCAACTATTTCTTCACCTCACTTGCTCCTATAAAAATTTGTCAATACAACCCAATGTTTGGTAATGGAGAGTTTGAAAATAGTTGGACCTCATGCTCCACTTCTCTATTGGGTGGTAGCCATTTAGGTTCTCAAAATACACCCCTATATGTATTTATAAACTCTTTCAATTGATGCTTTTTTTCCTTACTACACCCCTCCAAGGATGAATTTTCTCTCACTGTCTTCTACATTGATTTCTCTTAAAAATAGTAAAACATAATTCTTGCTAGAACTGATTGGTTTCTTGGATTGGTTGGGACTTACTAGCGAAATGTTGGACTTCCCCTTGTGAATGTCAATGGTGAAGGAATTTCCATTCTTTATGAGTATGTATTGGTTGCACCTCTGCATAAACATTTCATCCCACATGTACATATAGGGACTTTTAAACACCAATCCACATTCATCAAGGGGAACTACATCTAGTTCTACTTCATCAATAAAATCAATGTTGACTGCAAATCTGATTTTGCACTTTTTGGTTACCTTTATTTTTGCATCCTTATTTACCCATTACAATGGATATGGGTTTACATGGTCACAAAGTTATAATCCCAATTTTTTGACCATCTTTGCTACAATCATATTCACTTGTGATTTTGAGTCGAACAGAGCATCAAGCTAGGTCTTCTTAACCTATATATTTATATGAAGAATCCAGTCATTTCATGCTCTTCCTATTGTTGAAGGATACTTAGATTCATCCCATTCTACACTGATTTACAAACAATGTTCTCATCCATGTCTAAACTACTATGCACCCGATTACTGAAATATGTGGCCATGAGATTCTTCTTCTTAGTATCCTTCTTTCAGTTCTTTGGGTTGGGCTCTAGATGTTATAGTGGTTTCTAGGATGTTTGCATTGATGTGCTATGGTTGATGTATTTTTTATTTTTCTTTTCCCACTTTCCACTTCTTCTTTCCCTCCTTGGAATCTTCCTAGTGGTCCATCTACTTTGACCCACTTGATTTCCCTCTTTTCAGGATTATTTTCTCTAGGTACTATGCTTGTACACATGCCTCATCCACCATTTTTGGTTTGAATATAATCATTTTCTTTCATGGATGGCTATGTAAACCCCCCAGATACTTGAGGAATATGTATTGGTTCTTTGGGGAGATACCAAAAATTATGTCTATCTTTCTAAATTCGGTGGTGTACTCCTATACATTCTTCCCCTACTTCTACCTAAATTATTGGCACTAGATCCACTAGTTCTCTTCATACCCAGTAAAAATGTGACTTAACGAGAGTTTAAAATCCTCCCACTTATTCATTGGAGGATATCCCTCCAACCTTAAGTATTTGTGTGTCTTACCCACAAGGTCAGGGAATGTCCCTCTAATTTCAACGGAGGAAATGGAATCTTTTATTCTCCATCTATATTATGAACACTAAAATAAGCTTCTAATTGTTGCAAACAATGATTTAAATTTAGGGCATCAATCTCACCTTGATATAGATTGATATCGACCTTTGCTTCCATTTTTAATATGGACTATTAATGGTCCATGACACTCAAAATGGGTTGTTCCTTTTCATGTTCTTTCTTAGATTCCCTCTTCGGTTCTTCTTGATCTACTAATTTCCCCTCTGATCCTACCTTCACATTAGAACCACCATATTTTACAAATAGTCTAAGCTTATTGGTTAGGGCTTCCACGAGGAGGGTCACATTACAATTTATATTAGTGACTTGTGCTTCTAGCTATGCAAGCCTCTCCTCTACGAGATCTTGAGGGTTCTTAATAGATTGATCGACCATGGCTTGGGTTTTGTGACTTTTAGCTTAACCAATCATGGATCCCTTCCAAATCCCCACAATATAGCTAAAGAAACTTACTTCAATACTAATGTACTCTATGAACTACTATGGATATTCCACTTAACAACTTGTCACAACAAATCTGATAAAATTATCCTTAAAAATTTGAACTCTATAATATGAGGGTTATTTCCTTAGACTTATGGATTCATTAAGTTATTATTTTATTCATGCAATATGTTAAATTTAGAAAATATAGAATATGAAAAAACAAAACCAGTGACAACCATAAGAACAAAAGGTATACCTTGGGAAAGCATCTAAGGAGAAAACATTGTTGGAAGGCGAGGCCACCATACTCTCTCTTTCTCTGAATTATGAAAATGGATGCAAGCACAAAGAAGTGAGACCTGTGGAATATGGACTGATATCATGTACAAATCTTCTCTATTTCCTCTTTCTCTATCCACTTTCAACTACTATTCTCATCAATGGAACAAAATGCACTCAAATATAATGGAATCACGTTTCCTCCTAGTGGCCTGATTATAACACAACTCAATAGCTTAAAAGTGGTTAGGTTTGACTCCTTCAAATCTTAACTAGAGTTGAAATATTGAATATTTTAGAGTCTTCTTCATCCTTATAATGTGGCTAGTACATTTTACATGAACAATGGGGGCTAATGTGGCATCCTCTTGAATTATGGTGGTCAATTTGATAGGTCAACTTTCAAGAAGCATAACTTTCTAATACAAGTTTCCATTGAGGTAATTAGTGTACTATTGTAAATGTATGGGCATGTAAATTAAATATTTCCTAATCAAGCTATGTTGTAACCCTGAATTTCATTAGAAGATATAAATTATAGTTGTTGAGATACGTAGATCCTATTGATAATTACTGAGTAGGGATTGGTCATAGAAAATACAATGATGCTTTGCCTTGGATTTGCCTCACCTATGGTTACCATATAAAGGAAATAATAATTAGATAAGGGTATAAAATGAATACCATATGAACCATGTGGTGAAAAAATGAGAAGGATTGAATGAGCCCATCAACTTTGCACATGCCTTGTAAGGGAACTATTTTTTAGGCATTGACCTTGATTGTTACATAGCCTAGCTATCACCCCTACTATATAATGCAAAGTCTAAACTCCAGTTATCATCGACTAGTGATTATGATTATTGTATAACATATGTAAATATTAATAGTTCTAATAACTTAGGAATAGGTACTAATATTTGGAAATTATATTTTGATGGTTTTAAGACAAAGGATAGAGGCGACATTGGATGCATTCTAATTGATCCACACAAGAAGAAAAATATCATTTTATTCTTATTAGAATTTGATTTTTTCAATAACAATGAAAAATATAAAGAACTTATCTTTGGAGAAAAAAATATATTGACCTGAAGGTAGAGTGTTTAATAGTTTTTTTTTTATTCAGAAACACTCATTCATCATGTACATAATACCATTAACTATTTATCTCTGCACCATAGAGGTTACCAAAAAGAGGTATGGGAACTTATTCTGCACCAAAAATGTTACCAAAAAGATGTATGGAAACTTATTTCATTGTTTAAATAATTTAACATCATTCCCATTTCTTATTATATGAACACTATCACTAACACTTTGGCTAATGTAGATGCTATATTTACCCCTCTATGTCATGAATTCTCTATCGAACTTGTTTTCAAACCTACTATCCATGAAAATGACACAATATGGAGGGTATTTAATGATGATATGTAGGTAATGGATTATCATCACTAACATAGACATATTCAAGGATGATCTTATTTGAGAAGAGGAACATGAAAGGGAAGTAAAACATGATAAACATAGTCAAAGTGTATACAAGGGTAATCCTATCCCTAAAGGGGTGGTCTTACTTGAAAAGCTTTTCATACTACAAACTTGTTTTCATGCACCTACAAATGCTAAGACCCATAATAAAACCTTGATGCATGAACTTGTGAATCTTGGAACTAACCAAGACCCAAATTTTATTAGTATAGGCACCTATTTCTTATCGACAAAAAAACCACCTTTTTCCAACTTTTCACAAAGTACAAAGACATTTTCACATGGACATATGATGATCTAAAGGTATATGAAACCAATATGATTTAACATGTCATTCTAATTAAGGAGGGTGCTAATCCATTTCAACATAAGATACATAAGGTACATCCCATGTTGGAGCCATTAATATAGAAAGAGATTAAAAAATAATGGATACAAGAATAATTTTTAAAGTCCAACATTCCACATGGGTCTCAAATCTAGTTTTGGTGAGAAAGAAGTCAGGAAAAATTAGGATCTATGTGGATTTTATAAATATTAACTGAGCCTCAAATAAGGAAAACTATATAATTCCTCACATGGAAAATAATCCTCCAATAAGTCTCAAGCTTGAATGTTTTCATTGCTGGATAGGTTCTCTAGTTATAACTAGTTGCTAGTTGCACAAGAAGATAGGCTAAAGACCACTTTCTACACCAAGTGTGATCCAAATTTATGAAGGAACAAAATGAAATACATATTTAAATAGAAACATAGAGATACCACAAAAACTGAACTTCAATTGATTAATAAAAAAATATTGAAAACTATTTACATGCACAATGGAAATAAACTAGCTCGGGCAATGATAACTTATCTCTAAGAAGAGATGTGGCAACTAGATGCCTCTAAATTGTGTTACAATGAGGCTATCATTCCCTTTTATTAGTGATAAATAAGGGAAAACCCAAAAAATCCAAAAACCTAACCCTAGGAGATGAAGCACCAAAAGTTTGTGGGCCCCATTGGGTTTAGTTGGTACACCGACTTCCTGAGGTCGCAACCTTGGAATACAATCTGTGTTTGACGCGTAAGATACCTCGTTAGAAATATATTTTTTAGGAATACAATGTTTGATTGCAAACCCCATATTGTATTCTATGCATTTTCCCAATTTTTGAAAAAAACGGATTCGTTTGGGGTCTTAAAATGGCTCTAAAAGTTTAGGACCCGAAAAACTGCAAAAAATAGTAAACTATGCTACAATTAAAAAAAATTAAAGAAATATTGTTGGGAGTCGAAGTGGAATAGGTGAGTGGCTACCAATATCCACCTGGATCAATTCTCCCCCCATAGGAAGTAATGGTCCCCATTGCGTTGAGTGCCCCCATGATATGGGAAAATTTTTGCTGAACTTGGTCCTTAGGGAGCCACTTGCCCTAGTGCAAGATAAGGCTAGCTTTGACAACTTGATCTAGTTGGATCCTCTATTTGTGAGTGTTTTTGACCTATGTTTCCATGATCTGATTAACTGTGGCATATTCAATGTAGTCTGGGTTGATCTCTATTGGTGTCAACTGCTCAACAATGTCTGATGTGTCCAACAATGGTGGAAAGTGTGGTCAAAGGCGGTCCACATTGAATACAGGGTGAAATCCAAAGAATGGGGTGATACTGAGCTTGAAAGTGTTGTCTCCCACAACCTTGGTGATGATTTAAGGCCCATATTCGAGTGATCAAAGCTGACAATGGGCTCCAATGAGGCACTCTTTCTGCAAATGTAACCAAACTTTGTCACCCACATGAAAGTTATGGGGCTTCTGATGCTGATCATGCCATTGTTTGAGTTTGGATTTTGACTTCTCTAATATGTCATGAACCTACTGACAGATGTGCTAAAAGCACTCAATAAGCCTAGTGGATTTATCAACTTCAGACTAAAAATGGGAAAATTATTCTTGTGTAGTTGCAAAATGCAATGCAACATCAAGGAGACATAATGGTTGAAATCCTAGGCCCACTTTAAAGGGGATATGGCCAGTCAAGCTATGGAGAGATATTTTATAGTTGTGTTACACACAGGGAAAACTCTCATCCCATGTCTGTGGATTCTTAGAGTTTTACATGCGTAGTATGTGCACAACCATCTTATTGACGATCTCTGTTTGGCCATTCGTATGGTGGTGTAATCCAGTCAACTTGGTGAGCTTGGTGTCCAATAATGACCAAAGGCCTAACCACAACATGCTTAGAAACCTACTATCCTAATATAATATAATGGTCTTCAGGATTGCAAAATGTACCGACACTCGTTCAAATAAGAGTTTGATAGTGGCCTTTGTCGTGATACTCTTATTGCAGGAAGCCAATATAGCTATCTTAGAAAATCTATCGATGACCACAAATACATAGTCATTTCCATGCTTGGCAGAAGTAAGGCCAGGCATATAGTCCATGGAGATGGATTCTTAGGGCTAGATAGGAGTAGGCAGAGGAGTATACAATCCTTGCTTCTTAATGGTTGGCTTGGCGATGACACAAGCAATACATGATCTGATGTATTTTCCAACATCCTATTGGAGATTTTTCCAAAAAAAAATATTTCTGTAGTATGACCACTTATTTCTCCACACTAAAGTGTCATGTGAACCAACTGTAGTGCACCTCCCAAATTAGCTTGGCACGCTCACTTGAAGGAACACAAAGGTGGCACATGTAGCATTATAATGCACCCTGGAGGTGGAAGTCTCAAACTTGCATGCCATTCACTAGCATCTGGTATGTGGTGGTGAAATCTAGATCATTTTGGTATAGTTGCAGCCATCCAGAGGTCTCGTGGCCACAAGAATTGAGAACAATGCTCATTGTTGCAACTAGTGGTTGACTGAGGCAATCTATGACATGATTGGTGCTTCCCTTATTGTTTTTAATATTCAAATCGAATTGTTGCAAATATGTGGACCACTTCGGATGGCGATCGTTTTGCAACTTCCCTTGGGTCTGTGTAAACTGTGGGGGTTGGTGATCTGTGTGGATGACCGTCTCCTTCACTAGAATGTAATGTTTCCATTACCAGGAAGCTTGCATGATGGAATGAATCTCCTTATCATGGGTGGGGTATTTTCAAATTGCGTCGAAAAACGTATTGCTATGATAGGCCACTGAATTCCCTTGCTAGGTGATAATTGCACCAATAACATAGTTAAAGACATCTGTCTCAATTTCATACAGTGGTTACAAGTATGGCAATGTGAGTACTGGTGTAGAGAAGAGGTAGTGCTTCATCTCAAAAAATGCCTTCTGTTGGGACTCAAAAAAGAAAAAAATTGCTTTTGCTCCACCCTTGTTAACTTGACTTAAATTCCAAGTGATATGAGAGAATCCAAACACAAACCTTTGATAAAAATTGGCAAGGCCCAAAAAGTTGTAAAGTTCTATTAGGATGTTCGGTGTTGCTTAATCCTGAATGACTTGGATCTTAGCCAGATCTACATGCATGCCTTGCTTGTTAATGATGTAACCGGATATTAGACCTGGATGATCTGAAAATGAGATCTTAGACAATAATTAAGGTATTACGGACTCATGTGCATGGACTTGCCTATGTTACTTTGTGCAATGGATCGATACGATTGCAAAATACATAGGCAATGAAGAAGTTAGAGAAACATAATAGACAACACACATAAACACAACCAGTTTAATATGGAGTTCACCCAACACTCCTGGGCTACATCTCCTGGTCCAGCCTTTAGTGGTGACCTCTCTATTATGTCTTCAAAAAAACATAGTTTTACAAAAGAATGAGCTCAATTTGAGTCTCAACACACAACAGATACAACAACAAGAGTTTTGCTTGAACCCCTCAAGCCTCTCTGAGTACACAGACTCTCTCTATCACCCTCTGTCTCTGTCTCTGCTCTATCTCAGCATTGACTGCTCTGTTTTTTGTCAATTTGTGGCTTTAAAGCCAATTGACAATATCTGCTCGTTTCACCTTCTCGGGCTCTCTAGCTCCCCAACCTCTGTTCGCTCAGATTCACCCTTTGAGCATTAGCAATCATTGCTAAACGCTTTCAAGGATGGTGGCAACTTGTATTGTAACTGAATGGGTCATCGGGCCTTTTGAAATCCCAAAAATGGTCATTCTATGTTTACATAGAGAAATACATTCCAACACAGGAAAATTCTACCAAACACGATTTATTGGACTTCAAATATCCATAAATCCACCTTATACTCCTATTGGGTCTGCTTATATATTGACATCGCATCTCCATCATTGATCTGGGAGGTCTGGATCCAACAGTCGTGGTTCATTTCGAGTGGCTCTTTCGTATGAAGGTTAACCGCTCGATGAGGGTGGTTTTCTCTCTCCTTAGCCTGGACACGTGGTAGCCATTGTGTGGGCTCGGGTGGAGCCCGACCCAAACCAGTTACTGCCTTTGGTCCTCTCGAAATCCTGTTTGTTTCGTGGATTTCCTTTTTATATTTAAAATACATTAAAATATGAATATCTCGCTCATCTCTAATTTGAAACAATATATATTTTCATTTGCAAACCCTTTCGGGTTTGGGTTTCATTGCATTAGTGCCTCCCTTCGTATTTTGTTTATTAAATGAAATATGCAACAATACACACAAAACGTCATTTGATGGATTTCAAAAGATATCAAACATCGTTTATAATGTTATCGGGTCCTGCTATCACGTCGCATATATATATATAATTAATATATATATATATATATGGAATGGAGAAACTCTTACGATCGTTCGTCGGGTCCTTCATGCCATGATCTTTACTCCCAACTTAGGAATGGGATGAAATGAAAGATTGGAGTTAATTAGGATCAATACAAATTGGAGAAAAGATTCTTCGTTTCCATATAAAAGAATTCCAGTAGTACTTCATACGGGTTAACGATAAGCCCATTCACTATTAAAATGATTAAATTATCAAGCATGAAACATTTTGGAACTGTCTTGCCTTCCTATTTCTTCTCTGGCGGCTTCGCACCTTGGTAAACTCCACCCTTACCTTACTATATATATATATATATATATATATAATATATTATATAATATATATATTTATGTCCACTCCTTTGTGTATCTCCGATGCGACTTGTCGCAATTGCATGTTGCATGAGCCCTGGGTCATTGGTAAGTGCTTCTGCTGTAATTTGCCGATGCGATATGGCGGTGCAATGTGGGCTGTCGATCTGTGCACTTGATAGACTATCGTCATTGACCCCGCCAATTGCTATCGCAACATTTTTGCGACCACCTCCGATAGACTCCAATCGCCTTCACCGATTTGCGATTTGTCAATCGAATCTGGACTGTTGATCAGCTAGATCTGATAGCTCCACTGTGTTGCTGTCGATAGTGTATTCCGATGTTTCGAAGGGTTCTTCCTCATGCGATAGTTTAGATCTTTTTAAAGGATTTTGAAGACTTAGAGAGTTCTTGGATCCATTTTGGATCACACCTTCCCATTGGAAAAGGTTTTGGACCACCAAAAGTCAGTTTTCAAGCATCGATCAAGTGAGGATACAACTTCCTCACTTGTCCAATCTCTATCCATCTTGCACTACTTGGTTTTGAACTCAAACCTTTGAGTTCGATTCTGAGGTACTCAACATCCCCTCTACGTGTAGTTCTCACCTTCTTGTCCAGAACTATATGTTCCTGCAACTCATTCAGATATTCAAGCAATAGATCATCAATAGAAGGCAACTGACTTTGCTCTTCGAGATCTTCAATCAATGAAGGTTCAAATAGTCTCAAGTTCTCTACATTAACTACTGAATAGATGTGCATGTAAGCTGACAAATCAAGGCGAAAAGTGTTCTCACCAATTTTCTCAAGAATCTTGAAAGGTCCATACCTTATTGGCTTTAGCTTCTTTCCTTCACCTTGTATTTTGTCTTTGCTGATGCACAACTAGACTTGATCACCAACTGGGAAGCTATGCTCAATTTGATGCTTATCATGCCTTGCCTTGTACTTGGCTTGGCTCTATTCTAGTTGTTCCTGAACTGCTTGGTGAATTTCTTGGATCTGTTCAATGAACTTGGTTGCTTTGTCCACATCAATGTGTCCATCAACTACTATGTCTTTACTAAAGACAAAATCCAAGGGAAACTTTGGTGTAAAACCAAAAAAAGTCTCAAAAGGAGATCTTTGTGTAGAAGAATGTTTAGCACGGTTGTAAGCATGGTGCACATAATGCAAATGTTCATCCCAAAGCTTGGGATGCTTGCTGCAGTAACTCCTGAGCAACTGGATCACTGTCCTGTTGACCACCTATGTTTGGCCATTTGTTTGTGGATGAAAGGTTGTGCACTTCTTTAGTTTGGTGTCCATCAATTCCCACAGACTTGACCAAAGCTTCCCAACAAATCAAGAATCTCGATCAGATACTATGGAAGTGGGTAGCCCAAATTGACCCAGACATGCTGAAAGAACAAATTCACTGTTTGTTCATCTATAATATGTTTGTTATAAGGTATTAAAATACACATTTTGCTGAACTTGTCCACAATAACATATAAATAGTCATGACCTTTTCTAGATTTTGGCAATCCCTCAACAAAGTCCATGGAAACACTTTCCCAAGGATGGGAGGGAACTGGAAGTGGAGTGTACAAGCCTAGTTTTCTATTACTGGGCTTGCTTCTAGCACACATGGTACACCCTTTAATATATCTAGAAACTGTTTCATGCATTCTGGGCCAATAACATAATCTTTGTAGTTGTGCAACTATTTTATTTACACCAAAATGACCTTATATTAGAGAAGTATGTGATTCTCGGATTATGTTAACTCTTTCAGTTTGAGGAATGCATAAATTTCCCAAATGATATAAGAGTTGGTCCTTAACATGATAATCCAATTCTTCTACTTGTTTTCCATGACTTAAAGTTGCATATACATCTTTAAAATCTACATCTTGAGCATATTTTTCAATGTATGCAATACTGCGTTATGCTTAAGTATAGTAGATGCATTTATAATTGGTCTGGATAACATATCTGCAACCTTATTATGTATGCCATTCTTATATCTGATGATAAGATGAAACTGTTATAGAAAACCCATCCACCTATAGTGTCTTGATTGCTGCAATTTAGTTTGTGAGTGCAAATATTGAAGTGGTTGATGATCAGTATGTATAACATCAAGGTGACATAATGGTTGAAATCCTAGGCCCACTTTAAAGGGCATGTGGCCATGTTGATGCCTCGAAAATCGTTGCAACAACAATGGGGGATAACCACCCGATCCGGACCTTAAAACAACTCCTTTTCCATTTGTTGTGGTGGCTCCGACTGGTTTAAATAGGTCCAGTTACCTTCTCCCTATTGCTATTGGTTTATGATGTATCTTTACCTACCAATAGACAGGGATATTAGATCAATTCTTCTTGCTGATAAGGAAAGTGAATGACCCTTAAGCTGATTTGGGTTCAGCCAAGCCACAACTAAAACTTTGCCTCTTTGAGGAGAGGACTTAAAAAAATGTATAAATTACTCTAATTTGCAAAATTATTCTATAATGCAAGCAAAAAGAAACTAATATTAATCCTATCTTAATTAGGAAGATATAGATCTAACCCAACTAAGAGCAAGATAATTAAAGTATTTGGATTTAAATATGTCTTGTTTATAATGAATATCAAGTTAATGAAGTAGTTCAATTAACTGATATTATGGTTACCAAAACACATCCTATTGAAATCTATTAACTGAAATAATAAACCAACAACACTCCGGGAAGTAGTTCACAAAAATGATATTGATTATCAAATCAATAAGTTCAATAATTAAACAATAATATGTAGAAATAGTTCATAACACATCATTATTTAATAAATTAGTTTTGTAAGACAGATTTATGAGTAAGTAGTTATTCAGAAATCAAAATTTACTCCATAAGAACAAAGATACATAATAACAACATTGAGACAAATTACCCATATTGACAATAGTGCACAAACATGAATAAAATGATACGTTCTTGTTACCATAAAAATGAAACTGATATTTGAAACAGTAGTATTAAAAATACCAATTTATTGCATCCATTTCTCTGACGTTGGTCTCCAAAAGTCCTTTACATTGCTTGAACTTTTGCCTTCAAAACTAAAGCCACAGTAGTGCAAACTTTGCCCCTCATACATAATTCAAGATACAAAGGAAAAATCTTCAATAATCCCCAGATCTGAGATTTTCTCTTCTCCCTCCTACAACTCTAAATTCCTATTATAATAGTGTTTTTAGAAGTCTAAAATTGCAGAGGAGAGCAGCCTCCTCATTACATTCTGCAATATGTTATTTATAATATTTGTGAAGGAATTCTTGAGAGGAAAATTTGTTGAAGAGAAATCTGCCAAATCCAATTTTATTTGTTCAAAATTCCAATATTTAATTATTGAGCCTTCTCATTGATTGAGATCATTTTCTCCATATTTCTTCTATTGTTTTCCTGCAAAAAGAAATCAAAATGAATTAAGATGCAACAATAAAATCAAAATATCATTTCTGGCATTAAAATAAGTCCAATCAAATTCAATTAAATAAATAATTGAAAATAAAATGTAAGCTTTCTATTGATGCATGGGATGGTTTGATTGACCAAGGATATTATTGACGAATGGATCTGCATTGAGAAGAGGCTTGGACAAATGAAAATGCAGAAAATAAAACTCAGAAAATTGATTTTGTTTTAGAAATTTGTAGCTTGATCTTTCTGCATGATTTTTGTCTCAATTAATGACCAAATCTATTAGTAAAACCTCCTTAGAAATGTTCTCCTTGATTTTATCTTTCCAATGGGCCGTCCTAGGCCTCATTTGGCCAAGTAAAACTCAATCAATGAGCTTCCAAAGTAGATGAGCTAATTCTGGCACAATTCTGGAATTTCTATTGCTGGGCTAAAAAAAATCAGAATTTTTAAATTAAAAATCTAACTAAATTAAACTCTAATTTATCTATAATTACCTAATTTAATTGTTAATTATGAATTCAACTAATTAATTAATAACTATGTTTTAATCTAACGAACTGATATATAATAAATATATTAAACAAATTTAATCTAATAATAACTATTAATATTAATCTAATGCATTTTAAATTAATTATTAAATTAATTATATTAATATATTAATTAATTTAAAATATTAAATAACTACTTTAACATATTATATCATAATTAAATTACCACTCCACTCTACTTCATTCATACGTATGAGTGAGTTCAAAAATTTTAAACCAAAATCGTATTCGTTATAAGACTTTGAATGCCCCTTTGACTTATGCTTCTCAGCAAATCAGATCGTGAGAATGAGGGCTATCGGGGTTTTCAAACTTGTGTCAAGTGAAAAATCCCCGATGCGATGCATGCACTTTTTTATGAACGGGATCGAGAGGATTGAGTCTATCGAGGTTTTTAGAAATGTGTCACTTGAAAACTCCTGATGTGATCTAAGCCTCCGATACGGTTGGAAAATTTTATTATATATATATTTTTATTATATTGATATTTTATGTATTGTGAATTTTATTTTAATTAAATTATTTATTAATTATTAATAATTTAATTAATTTAAAATTTTAATATAATTATAATTCAATTATTTTGGTTTTATTTTTGAATTTTAGTTTCTAAACTATAGACACTTGGAAAATAAATAAAAAGAATAAAAATAAACTACAACCACTTGAATATTATGAGTTTTTTAAGATGAGTAATTGATTTGGAAATTGGAGTAAATTTCTTATGCTTAATAATTTGACTGCTTAAGTAAAAATGGAAAAATGTTAGTAAAATTCACTAGGGGTTAATATTTAAAATGAATGCATTATTGAGCTAATTTATTTACAAAATGCAATATTGTACATTTTATGCATTTTTAACCCAGGCTACATAAATGATCAGACTTTCAAAGGAGTGCCATTTTCAAACCAGTTGACCAAATGAGGTGAAAAATTCGATTTTAACAAAGCAATCAAAACAAGAATCCAAAGAAAATGAAAAAATTAACAAAAGCATAGGGCAATCAACTAAATAAAAATCCAAAAAGGTGTTTAGCCAAAATTTTTATAGAAAGGGTCCCCATTTTTTACTTGTTCACTTCAAATAATGGGGGGGTTGTGTTTTTACCACAACAATGGCGACACACGGGAGAAGAACTAGTTATCTCTGTTTGATATGAATGAGATTTTCCTAAAATTAAAGTAAAAATAATTAAAGAAGAGAAAATTATTTTTGGATTGTTTGACTAGGTTCATTAGTCTAAATAAAAGCAATAATCATCTAACTGTAATTGTTCTCAAAATTTCTCATAAATTAAAATATTTCAATACTCTATATCAGTCCTTAATTAGTTGTAGAGATAAAGCAGGGGTCACTTTACAACTTAGCTTTTGAAATATACTCATTTGTCACAGGTAGAGCCACTGCTGCCCGCAAACATTTATAGTCTCGACAGGGTTACCTTTTATTCATCAATGATTCAGAATCTCATCTTTTTAAGAATTATTAACCTAGTGATAAATCCATTTATATATGTTTATTTTTTTATTTTTATTTATTTTTTGTTCCTAAAAGCCATTGCCCTGGTTTAGTAGCCAGATAGTTGACAATGCCATTCACTAGTTATAATTGGACTGAACAAGCTGGCTCATGATGAGACCCCTTGTCTTATAATTATTTGCAATCATAAGCCATTACCCTGGTTTGTTTAGAAGTGTTAGTAATGTCAGCCTATTTTCCCCTATGATCATGGTAAGCACGCTCATGATGAGACCTCTTATTTTTTAAGTTTAAATATATTTTTGGATTATACTCTAGAAAAATAGGACTCTTTGGGACAGAGAGAATCACTAACTCCTTAAGAGTTAAGAATGAAAATTTTAGAGTTAAAGGTGATTTGCTGTAAAGTATCTTTACTTGGTTATAAATAACTTTTCTTGATTGATAATAAAACTTTGGAAGATCTTAATAAAATATTGAAATCTCAAAATGATTACAATCTGATGAAAAAGAAATTTCTCCAGATTTTATAATACTTTATCAACTTCTATAAATTGGTAATTTCCTCCTTAAGTATGTCTACCTTTATAATAAGAAAATCAAACATTACTAAGAGATTCAAGAAAAAGCTAATAGGTGACTATTAACAATTTTTATCCATGTATGCTGACCATTGTTAGGTAACAACTAGGCCTTCCATATAAATCATGGCATAATCACCAAAATCAAAACTGAAAACCAAAGGAAAAAAATTCTATGGCAAAATGAGAAAGGAATCAACAAACAAAAATAAAAACGAACAAATCTTAAAAATGGAAAGGAAAATCCAAGTTTCCAAAGATAAAGTCAAACAAGAATGTTTATACTAATGTCTCAACAATATGAAGAAAAAGAAAGTAATCGCATAATCATTTCTTCTTATGTCGAGATTTAGAAAAATCATACCTTGCAGGGTTGTAAATGCTTTAGGCTTTTTGGATAGCAGTGACGATAAAACTCAGCCACAATGAAAACTTTCTGTCTGATATTATTCTTCTTGTTTCAAAGCATCATCTTAATCATTTTCTAATAAAAGGAATGCTTAAAGAAACAAACTAAAGGTTCAGAAACTTCCTGGTGTAGCTATTTTGATGAAGATTATCACTGCCTATTGAAATAAAGCCAGGAGAAAAGTATAGGATTTCGAAGATATGATCTGGCGAGGATTGAAAGTTTTTTATGAAGAGGTGAAAAACAGATTTATATATTAGAAAAATAAAACTGAAATTAAAGTAACGAAATGGAAATTAATGAAAGTGGGTACATGAATCTTACCATTGGATAATTGCTTTTGATCTTACCTGAAAGGTATCAGTTTCTCCAAACTAGCTGACTTCTTATTTTAATTAACATTAAAAACATGAAAAGTCAAACTAACCAAAATCCTATAACCCAGAATCATTATTTATTTTATTTAAACTAAAGCAAGAAGTAAAATGTAAAAATGGAATGCTTAGTGCTCAAGGGAATTGAAATTTAAACAAATGCATCAGAAATGAGAATTAGTATTTGCAGTAATGACTGTTTCTCAAAATATTATAAGTTTCATATAAAATCCATGATTTTATAAATTGTCCAGAATCAAGACCAAATTCAAGATAATAAAATTTAAATATGAAGATAGAGAGGTCTTGAATTCCATTTTTAATTATGGAATTATATATTTAAAACTGGAATATATGAGAAATCGAAATGATTTAAATATGCTGCAAATTGGTCATGAACTACTTTCTTGCCATAGTGGTTACCCAAGCTCGCTTTTAAAATAACACATCACCATATCGGATGATTCGCATCATATGTTTCTTCACTATGCTTGAATTTTAATTTGCAAGACTTCACCTTTGTTGCTATGCCATATATTGATTAAATGTTAATGGCTCAAAAGCATGCATTGGAAGCTATCGCATTGGAGATTGCAATAACAAATTCTCAATAAGAACATGTGCAATGAAATGAAGCGATCACATCATTAAAGAAATATTATATACGAGATCAGAGAATATTTACATTGTGCTTCCCATATCGCAAAACGCACATCGTAGATTCAGAGAGGTGATGTGAGCATAAAAAATGCGATGAAGCGATTGCGATATCAGTGATGTGATGGATGACATAGTTAATTGGTAATCGGCAAAATTTGGGTACCCGATGTAACACATATGATTCTTGCGATGTCGATATGTGATGAAGAGTGGACCCGATAACTTTATGATGAGATTTTAATAACATATCGGATCCGTGACATCGGTCCTTTTAAAGTTATGCTCCTACCATTATGGCGATTGAACGGACGCGATATTTTTATGAATTTGATTTGAATTTCATATCGGGTTCGGAATTATGTGGTTTTCACAATATTGGTAAAGTCGATTATCGGAGATCGGCAATTCATGATAATAGAAGTATACTTCACTTGCAAACCTCCGATATGAGAAATGCAATATGAGTGAGGTAATACATCGGAGATATTTTATTAGCAATATGAAAACCAAGTCGAAACATTTTAGACATGAATCTTGCGATAATTTTTTAAATTTCACTTGGGTTTTCTAATGAATGAAAGCAAAGCTAAAAATTCTTAAATTTTAATGAAACACAAATAAAATTTCTTTAAACCTATTGCAAATTTGAAATGGGTTTGCTGCTTACTTTAAGTTTGGAAAACAAATAAAAACCTGCAAATAAAACATAACACGAATAAAAAATAAACTAAGGAAAAGAGAAACTAATAAGAGATAAGAATGAACTTGTGAATGCATACCTGGAAGGAAATTCTCTATAGTTTTTACCTCATGAATTTTCAAATCTTTCGTTGGATTTATCAAAATTTTGTCTTTGTTCAAAATCATTTCATTATTTCTTCTAAATCAGAGTGAGCAATCAACCTAATAAAATCTGTTTATTCATGTTCAAGAAATATAAAATTTACCAGAAATAAATATGAAAATGGTCTTCCCTTTTGAATTGAAACAACAATTTATTACCTCTGCTTATTCCGAATAACTTGAGAAGAATCTGTATTGTTATAGTAACTGTTCAATAATGCCTTTAGTAAATGAATATGATGCGTATTGAAGCATCAAATAATAAACTAAAGATAAGAATGGGATAAAGCCACTAATTGTGGAAAAATATCAAAATAGAGTTGAATGTGTGCACAGAGTAGAATGGACATTCTTAAGGTCAACTTAGCAAATTTCGAGGAAGATAATATGAACTTCATATGATTATCGCGAAAGGTTAGACTGACTAATAATGATTGAATTAGAACTAAGCTTATCATAGACAATCATACATTTCATGAGATAATGAGATCATGAAGCTTTTATATTGTAGAATTGAGGCTTCTGTGATCCATATCGCTTTTTTGAGAGATTCTTCAGTGTAAATCACATAAGAATTCATTTGTCGACGCGTTTCGAACCAACCAGTGTGGTTCATCGTCAGGACAAGTTGTCCTGACGATGAACCACACTGGTTGGTTCGAAACGTATCGACAAATGAATTCTTATGTGATTTACGCTGAAGAATCTCTCAAAAAAGCTTTTATATTCTCAAAAGTTTTATAATATAAATTTCAAAAGAAAATCTTAAAAGGAAATCTCGAAATGAAGAAAAGTGGCTTTGAGGCGATCGATGCCAAGTGCAACTTTAACTGAATTTAATTAAGACATTATTCAAAATTGGCAGAGTAGAGGTATTGTTGTAAGAAATTTTAAAAAGGAAAGCAAGAATTAAAACTTTCTGGTAAGCAAAAATGTTTTCACTAAACATGTAAGAAAATGGCTGATTGCTTTGTTTCATTTTTTAATTTGCACAACTGTTAAAAACAAATTAACTACATAAAACAAAGAAATTAAATTAATTCTACTCCTATTCTAACCATATACATGAAAATGACTAAGTATAGTCATATTTCCAATGTAGCCATTTTCTCATTTTAATTGCTGCATGTATGTACAGTTCAAATGTTAGTAATAAAATACAAATGTAATTAAACTAAGAAAATTAAATATGAAATTAGAATGTATAGTTATTGTTAGCAACTTAATTAAAATCTCGTTCTCTTGAAATTGACTTTCCAATTCAATATCAATTGGATCATAGAAATCTGGATGGATTTCCATTAATGATTGGGAAATGTTCAAAAGAAGAGATGATAGGCCAGATTGTGAAGATGAGCTTTTAAATTCAAAGGCCTGGAAAAAATTGTTAGTATTATGGACAAATGTTAAATCATTAACAATCTTCCATGAAAGAAAACTTTCCAAATATTTTTCAAATGAATTAATGAATAATGGATGAAAATCTTTTAAATGAAATGGAAAATTATTAATTAAATTGGATTGCTGGCGAGATTGTAAAAATACATTCTCTTGTTGATATTGCCTTTTAAAAGATAGAAGCTTTTGATAAAACATAAGCATTTATTGAAATTGAAATTGAAATAGCTTTTGATGCTCTTGATTATAATATAAAACTTCAATTTTCAAACAGGGCAATGCATCAATTGAATGTTTGATAGTAAAGTGCTCAATATGCTACATAAAGTGTCAAAAATCAGAAAAATAAGGTTAGAAATAAAATCTAATTTTAAACAAAAGAAGTAAGGAAACCAAAATAAAATGAAATCACTATTTTTACAATTAATGTTACAACACAATTGGGATCGTTTTGAAATGATTTTCTTTTCACAAGGATTGGCCAAAATCATGGAATTTGAGTAATTTCGAATTCTAACTTGTGAACTAGAAAAAAAATTATGATTATGAGTAGGAATGAGAGCTTGATCATGATATGAATCATAATTTGGAATGTTTTCTTGAATGGTGAAATCATGTAGATAATTTGCTACTTTAAAATGAGAATTGGTTGGGATAATTTCTAAATTGAAGCGTTCCTCATTCTCAGATGTTATTTGAATTTTATCTTGAGGATTCTCTTGAGAAGAATAGAAATCAACATCTTCGATGTCAGAGTAATTATCATAAATGACTTTACAAGATTCTTTAGAATTCCCTTCAATCTCATTCAATATATTCAAACAAGGAGGGACAAGAATTTCATGTTCATTAATGGCAAAAGAATGATCATTAATTGCTTCTCTATCTTGATAAAAACTTAATGGTAATTCATTTAGATCAGCCTTTGTATTTTCTGAAATATCATTAATACCAAGAGGGGAAAAATTACTATCATTAAAAATATCAGGATAAAGGGAAAAATGTGAACCTGAAACAATGTATTTAAAAGTGTCTCTATTTGAGAACTCTTGTGCATTATGCTCATTGTAAATTTCAGATCGCAGATCACTCCTTTGCATGCTCATGCTTTCTTGAAGAAGGCTGCTTTGCTGCTTTGATTTCGGTATTTGTTCATCATGAAAAATTTCAGAGATTTGTACAACAGTTTGCATTTTATTATTTACTTTGATTGCTGCTTGCACTTGCTGATTTCCAATCTGATTTTCTGAATTTACCTTAAAGCATCTTTCAGATTTCAAGGCGACTCTTTCTTCAAAATTATTGTTGTTGTCTTCTTGCATTTGATTAGAAATATTTTCCAAGCTTTGTGAAACCACTTCATCACAATTTATTTGCACATCCATATTGGAATTCTCATTTGTGTTAGAAGGGGATGAAACAAAACTTGAACTAATTTGATATGGATTGGGAATGGGAGGAACATGACAAATATATTCAAACCAATCTAGTGATTCTTCTTTCGTAGGTTTATCTTCAACTTTAAATCTTAAACAATTCAAGTGAAATCGAATATTAAAATCATTAACAGACTCATTTTCAAACATTCGCCAATATTGAATTTCTTCACATACCTGTTCATAATCATAGTTGTCAAATTTACAAATGAAAATTGTAACAAATTGATCCCAGTTGTGAATTGAGGCAACTGGAAGAGTTCTACAACAGTTTCTGGCTTTTGCCACAAATGTGAGAGTAAAAATTCTGCATAAAATGCCTTCATCAATTCCTTGAAAATCATATTTTGAAACATTTTGAATAAATTGAAAGACATGATTAAAAGCAGAAGAATTTTTCTTACCATTAAACTTTGCCTGAGACAAGAGTCTTACCACTTCGAGTGGAGTATTGGAGGATGCACGTCCATCGATGCAACTTCAAATTGGAAGTTTAAGAGGAGCCATCGTGATTAAATAAAGTGTTAAAATTGAAAAGACTCCAATAGACAAAAAATCTTAGGCCCTCCTTCTAGCACCAAAAGTGTTGATGCCTCGAAAATCGCTGCATCAACATCGGGGAATAACCACCCGGTCCAGACCTTAAAACATTTCTTTTTCCGTTTGGTGTGGTGGCTCCGATTGGTTTAACTAGGTCCAGTTACCTTCTCCCTATTTCTATTGGTTTATGATGTATCTTTACCTACCAATAAACAGAGATATTAGATCACTTCTTCTTGCTGATCAGGCAAGTGAATGACCTTTAAGCTAATTTGGGTTCAGCCAAGCCACAACTAAAATTTTGCTCTTTGAGGAGAGGACTTAAAAGAATGTATAAATTACTCTAATTTGCAAAATTATTCTATAATGCAAGCAAAAAGAAATTAATCTTAATCTTATCTTAATTAGGCAGATATAGATCTAACCTAACTAAGAGAAAGATAATTAAAGTGTTGAGATTTAAATATGTCTTGTTTATAATAAATATCAAATTAATGAAGTAGTTCAATTAACTGATATTATGGTTACCAAAACACATTCTATTGAAACCTATTAACTGAAATAATAGACCAACAACATTTCGAGAAGTAGTTCATAAAAATGATATTGATTATCAAATCAGTAAGTTCAATAATTAAGCAATAATATGCAAAAATAGTTCATAACACATCATTATTTAATAAATCAGTTTTGTAAGACAGATTTCTGAGTAAGTAGTTACTCAGAAATCAGAATTTACTCCATAAGAACAGAGATACATAATAACAACATTGAGACAAATCACCCATATTGACAATAGTGCACAAACATGAATAAAATGACACATTCTTGTTACCATAAAAATGAAGCTGATATTTAAAACAATAGTATTAAAAATACCAATTTATTGCATCTATTTCTCTGACCTTGGTCTCCAACAGTCCTTTACATTGCTTGAACTTTTACCTTCAAAACTAGAGCCACAGTAGTGCAAACTCTGCTCCTCATACATAATTCAAGATACAAAAGAAAAATCCTCAATAATCCCCAGATTTGAGATTTTCTCTCCTCCCTCCTACAACTCTAAATTCCTATTACAATAGTGCTTTTAGAAGTCTAAAATTGTAGAGGAGAGCAACCTCATTACATTCTGCAATCTGCTATTATAATATTTGTAAAGGAATTCTTGAGAGGAAAATTTGTTGAAGAGAAATCTGCCAAATCCAATTTTATTTGTTCAAAATTCCAATTTTTAATTATTAGAGCCTTCTCATTGATTGAGATCATTTTCTCCATATTTCTTCTATTGTTTTCCTGCAAAAAGAAATCAAAATGAATTAAGATGCAACAATAAAATCAAAATATCATTTCTGGCATTAAAATAAATCCAATCAAATTCAATTAAATAAATAATTGAAAATAAAATGTAAGCTTTTTATTGATGCATGGGATGGTTTGATTGACCAAAAATATTATTGACGAATGGATTTGCATTGAGAAAATGCTTGGACAAATGAAATGCAGAAAATAAAACTCAGAAAATTGATTTTGTTTTAGAAATTCGTAGCTTGATCTTCTGCATGATTTTTGTCTCAATTAATGACCAAATCTGTTAGTAAAACCTCCTCAGAAATGTTCTCCTTGATTTTATCTTTCCAATGGGCCGTCCTAGGCCTCATTTGGCCAAATAGAATCAATCTATGAGCTTCCAAAGTAGATGAGTTAATTCTGGCACAATTCTGGAATTTCTGTTGCTGGTCTAAAAAAAATCAGAATTTTTAATTAAAAATCTAATCTTAAATTAGACTCTAATTATCTAATAATTAATCCTAATTTAATTGTTAATTATGAACTAAACTAATTAATTAATAAACTATTTATTAATCTAACTAACTGATATATAATAAACTATTTATAAACAAATTTAATCTAATCAATAACTAATTAATATTAATCTAAATGATATTTTAAATTTAATTTATTTAAATTAATTAAATATTATATATTAATTAATTTAAAATATTAAATAACTACTTTAACATATTATATCATAATTAAATTACCACTCCACTCTACTTCACTCATACGTATGAGTGAGTTCAAAAAACTTAAACCAAAATCGTATTCATTATAAGAATTTGAATGCCCCTTTGACTTATGCTTATCGGCAAATCAAATCGGGAGAATGAGGGCTATTGGGGTTTTCAAATTTGTGTCAAGTGAAAAATCCCTGATGCGATGCATGCACTTTTTTATGATCGAGAACGGGAGGATTGAGTCCATCGGGGTTTTTAGAAATGTGTCACTTGAAAACTCCTGATGCGATCAAACAATTTTATTATATTGATATTTTATGTATTGAATTTTATTTTAATTAAATTAATTATTAATTAATTTAAAATTTAACATTAAATATCAACTTTATTTTGGTTTTATTTTATGAATTTTAGTTTCTAAACTACAACTACTTGGAAAATAAATAAAAAGAATAAAAATAAACTACAGCCACTTGGATATTATGAGTTTTTTAAGATTAGTAATTGATTTGGAAATTGGAGTAAATTTCTTAAATCCTGATGCTTAATAATTTCGTTGTTTAAGTAAAAATGGAAAAATGTTAGTAAAACTCACTAGGGGTTAATATTTAAAATGAATGCATTATTGAACTAATTTATTTACAAAATGCAATATTGTACACTTTATGCATTTTTAACCTAGGCTACATAAATGATCAGACTTTCAAAGGAGTGCCATTTTCAAACTAGTTGACCAAATGAGGCGAAACATGCGTCAATGGGAAGCTTATAAAAGATCGATTTTAACAAAGCAATCAAAACAAGAATCCAAAGAAAATGAAAAATTAACAAAAGCATAGGGCAATTAATTAAATAAAAATCCAAAAAGGTGTTTAGCCAATTTTTTTATAGAAAGGGTCCCGATTTTTTACTTCTTCACTTCAAATAATGGGGGGGTTGTGTTTTTACCACAACAGGCCAGTAAAGCTATGGAGAGATATTTTATATTTGTGTTACACACAGGGAAAACTCTCATCCCATGTATGTGGATGCTTAGAGTTTTACATGCGTAGTATGTGCAAAATCATCTTGTTGACGATCTCTATTTGGCCATTCGTATGGGGGTGTAATCCAGTCGAATTCGTGAGCTTGGTGTCCAACAATTACTAAAGGCTTGACCAAAACATGCCTAGAAACCTACTATCCTGATCTAATATAATGGTCTTCAGCATCGCAAAATGTACCGACACTCGTTCAAATAAGAGTTTGACAGTGCCTCTGCCATGATACTTTTATTGCAGGAAGCCAATATAGCTATCTTAGAAAATCTATCAACGACCACAAATACATAGTCATTTCCATGCTTGGTAGAAGTAAGGCCAGGCATATAGTCCATGGAGATGGATTCTTAGGGTCAGATAGGAGTAGGCAGAGAAGTATACAATCCTTGCTTTTTAATGGTTGGCTTGGTGATGACACAAGCAATACATGATCTGATGTATTTTCCAACATCCTATTGGAGATTTTTCCAAAAAAAATACTTCTGTAGTATGAACACTTATTTCTCCACGCTAAAGTGTCATGTGAACCAACTGTAGTGCACCTCCCAAATTAGCTTGGCACACTCGCTTGAAGGAACACAAAGGTGGCACATGTAACATAATAATGCACCCTGGAGGTGGAAGTCTCAAACTTGCATTCCATTCTCTAGCATCTGGTATGTGGTGGTGAAATCTAGATCATTTTGGTATAGTTGCAGCCATCCAGAGGTCTCGTGGCCACAAGAATTGAGAACAATGGTCATTGCTGCAACTAGGGGCCGACTGAGGCAATCTATGACATGATTGGTGCTTCCCTGATTATTTTTAACATTCAAATCGAATTTTTGCAAATAGGTGGACCACTTCTGATGGTGATCGTTCTGCAACTTCCCTTGGGTTTGTGTAAACTGTGGGGGTTGGTGATCTATATGGATGACCGTCTCCTTCACTAGAATGTAATGTTTCCATTACCGGTAAGCTTGCATGATGGAATGAATATCCTTATCGTGGGTGGGGTATTTTCAAATTGCACTGAAAAACATATCGCTATGATAGGCCACTGAATTCCCTTACTTGGTGAGAATTGCACCGATAAAATTGTCAAAGACATTTGTCTCAATTTCATACAATGTTTACAAGTATGGCAATGTGAGTATTGGTGTAGAGAAGAGGTAGTGTTTCATCTCAAAAAATACCTTCTGTTGGGACTCAAAAAAGAAAAAATTGCTTTTGCTCCACCCTTGTTAACTTGACTCAAATTCCAAGTGATATGAGAGAATCCCAACACAAACCTTTGATAAAAATTGGCAAGGTCCAAAAAGCTGTGAAGTTATATTAGAGTGTTCGGGGTTGGTTAATCCTGAATGACTTGGATCTTAGCCAGATCCACATGTATTCCTTGCTTGTTAATGATGTAACCGGATATTAGACCTAGATGATCAGAAAATGACATCTTAGACAATTATTAAGGTATTAAAGATTCATGTGCATGGACTTGCCTATGTTACTTTGTGCAATAGATCGATAAGATTGTGAAATACATAAGCAATGAAGAAGTTAGAGAAACATAATAGACAACACACATAAACACAACCAGTTTAATATGGAGTTCACCCAACACTCTTGGGCTACATCTCCTGGTCCAGCCTTCAGTGGTGACCTCTCTATTATGTCTTCAAAAAAACATAGTTTTACAAAATTATGAGCTCAATTTGAGTCTCAACACACAACAGATACAATAACAAGAGTTTTGCTTGACCCCCTCAAGCCTCTCTGAGTACACAGACTCTCTCTATCACCCTATGTCTCTGTCTCTGCTCTGTCTCAGCATTGCCTGCTTTGTTTTCTGTCAATCTATGGCTTTAAAGCCAATCGACGTTGTTTTCTTGTTTCACTTTCTTGGGTTCTCTAGCTGCCAGACCTCTGTTCGCTCAGATTCCCCCTTTGAGCATTAGCAATCATTGCTAAACGCTTTCAAGGATGGTGGCCACCTGTACTATAACTGAATGGGTCATCGGGCCTTTTGAAATCCCAAAAATGGCCGTTCTATGTTTACATAGAGAAATACGTTCAAACACAGGAAAAGTCTGCCAAACACTATTTATCAGACTTCAAATATCCATAAACCCGCCTTATACTCCTATTGGGTCCGCCTGTATATTGACATCGCATCTCCACCGTTGATCTGGGAGGTCTGGATCCAATGGCAGTGGTTCATTTTGGGCAGCTCTTTCGTATGAGGGTTAACTGCCCGATGAGGGTGGTGTTCTCTCTCCTTAGCCTGGACACATGGCAGCCATTGTATGGGCTCGGGCGAAGCCCGAACCAAACCAGTTATTGCCTTTTGTCCTCCTGAAATCCCATTTGTTTCATGGATTTCCTTTTTATATTTAAAATACATTAAAATATGAAAATCCCTCTCATATCTGATTTGAAACAATATATATTTTCATTTGCAAACCCTTTCGGATCCGGGTTTCATCGCATCAGTGCCTCCCTTCGTATTTCATTCATTTATTAAATGAAATATGCGACAATACACACAAACTTTCGTTTGATGGATTTCAAAATATATCAAACATCATTTATAATGTTATCGAGTCCGGCTATTGCGTCGCATATATTATATATAATATATATATATATATATATATATATATATATATATGTCCACTACTCTGTGTAGCTCCGATGTGACTTTGTGATGCGACTTGTCGCACTTTCATGTTGCACGAGCCCCGTGTCATTGGTAAGTGCTTCCGCTATAATCTGCTGATGCGATATGGCGGTGCAACGTGGGCTGTTGATCTATGCACTTGATTGACAGTCGTCGTTGACCCCTCTGATTGGTATCGCAATATTTTGTGACTGCCTTCGATAGCCTCCAATCATCTCTACCAATTTGCAATTTGCCCATCGGATCTGGACCGTTGATCGGCCAGATCCGACAGCTCCTATGCATTGCTACCGATAACTTTTTTTTCAACTATTTCTCACTGTCTTTGCCTCCTGATAGTGTATTCTGATGTTTCGAAGGGTTCTTCCTCATGCGATAGTTAAAGATCTTTTTAAAGGATTTTGAAGACTTAGAGAGTTCTTGGATCCATTTTGGATCATGCCTTCCCACTAAAAAATCTTTTGGACCACCAAAAGATGGTTTTCAAGCATCGATCAAGTGAGGATACAATTTCTTCACTTGTCCAATCTCTATCCATCTTGCACTACTTGGTTTTGAACCTTTGAGTCTGATTCTGAGGTACTCAACATCCTCTCTACTCGTAGTTCTCACCTTCCTATCCAGAACTATATCTTCCTGCAACTCATTGAGATATTCAGGCAACAGATCATCAATAGAAGGCAACTGACTTTGCTCTTTGGGATCTTCAATCAATGAAGGTTCAAACAATCTCAAGTTCTCTACATTAACTATTGAATAGATGTGCATGTAAGCTGGCAAATCAAGGCGAAAAGCGTTCTCACCAATTTTCTCAAGATTCTTGAAAGGTCCATACCTTATTGGCTTTAGCTTCTTTCCTTCACCTTGCATTATGTCTTTGCTGATGTACAGCCAGACTGCTGTTCCTGGACTGCCTAGTGAATTTCTTGGATCTGTTCAATGAACTTGGTTGCTTTGTCCACATCACTATGTCCATCAACTACTATGTCTTTACTAAAGACAAAATCCAAGGGAGACTTTGGTGTAAAACCAAAAAAAGTCTCGAAAGGAGATCTTTGTGAAGAAGAAATTTTAGCACGGTTGTAAGCATGTTGCACATAACACAAATGTTCATCCCAAAGCTTGGGATGCTTGCTGCAATAACCCCTGAGCAACTGGATCACTGTCATATTGACCACCTCTGTTTGGCCATCTATTTGTGGATGAAAGGTTATGCTTTTCTTCAGTTTTGTGTTCATCAATTCCCACAGACTTGACCAAAACTTCCCAACAAATTGGGAATCTCGATCAGATACTATGGAAGTGGGTAACCCAAAATGCACCCAGACATGCTGAAAGAACAACTTCACTGTTTGTTCAGCTGTAATCTGTTTGTTATAAGGTATTAAAATACACATTTTACTGAACTTGTCAAGAATAACATATAAATATTCATGACCTTTTCTAGATTTTGGCAATCCCCCAGCAAAGTCCATGGAAACACTTTCCCAAGGATGAGAGGGAACTGGAAGTGGAGTGTACAAGCCTAGTTTTCTATTGTTGGCTTGCTTCTAGCACACATGGTAAACCCTTTAATATATCTAGAAACTTTTTAATGCATTCTTGGCCAATAACAGGATCTTTGTAGCTGTGCAACTGTTTTACTTACACCAAAATGACCTGATATTAGAGAAGTATGTGCTTCTTGGATTATGTTAACTCTTTCAGTTTCAGGAATTCATAAATTTCCCAAATGATATAAGATTTGGTCCTTAACTGATAATCCAATTCTTCTACTTGTTTTCCATGACTTAAAGTTGCATATACATCTTTAAAATCTACATCTTGAGCATATTGTTCAATGTATGCAATACTGAGTTATGCTTAAGTATAGTAGATGCATTTATAATTGGTCTAGATAACATATCTACAACCTTATTGTGTATGCCCTTCTTATATCTGATGACAAGATGAAATTGTTATAGAAAACCCATCCACCTATAGTGTCTTGATTGCTGCAATTTAGTTTGTGAATGCAAATATTGAAGTGGTTGATGATTAGTATGTATAACTATTTCTTTTCCCATTAGGTAGTGTTTCCACTTTTTCACACTCTGTACTAATGCATACAATTCTTTATCATATGTGGGATAATTAACTACTGCAGAATTAAATGTCTCAGAATGATAACATATGGTTTTACCATGTTGCATCAACACTGCCCCCATGGCATAGTCACTGGCATCTATTTCAATCTCAAATGGTCTTTGAAGATCTTGCAATGCTAGTATTGGTGATGTAATAATTTTTTCTTTCAAAGTGTCGAAGGCTTTCTACTATTTTCCTCCCCACTGAAACACCTTGTTCAATCCTGTTAAAGCATGTAAGGGAGCTGCAATCAAGGAAAAGTTAGCAATAAACTTTCTCCAA
Source organism: Pinus taeda (assembly GCA_000404065.3). Lineage (NCBI taxonomy): Eukaryota > Viridiplantae > Streptophyta > Pinopsida > Pinales > Pinaceae > Pinus > Pinus taeda. The sequence goes on along the minus strand of APFE031372456.1, from coordinate 128,999 downwards.
TATTGTGCTGCCCCTAGAAAGCTCCTAACTTCTATAGCAAATTTGGCTTTAGGCCAGTTCATAATGACTTCAACCTTAGAGGGATCTATCTTCAATTCACCACCCCCTACAATATGACCCAAATAATTCAAATATGTTTTGCCAAATTCACATTTTGATAATTTAACATAGAGATTTTCTTTTTTCAAAACATCTAGAGTCTACTTTACATGCTTCAAATGTTCTTCCCAAGTTTTACTAAAAACAAGAATGTCGTCTAAATATAAAATTACAAAATCATCAATAAACGGTCGGAGTACATCATTCATAACTCTCATGAAAGTGGCAAGAGCATTAGTTAAGCCAAAAGGCATAACCAGCCATTCATACAACCCTTGCTTTGTTTTGAAAGTAGTCTTCCATGCATCTTGTTCTGCTACTCTAACCTGATGGTAGCCACTACACAAGTCCAACTTGGAAAAGTAAACACCTTCTTTCAATTGATCTAATAGATCATCTATGCGAGGAAGAGGATAATGATTCTTGATCGTTATTTTATTCAGCGCTCTATAATCAATGCACATCCTCCACGAACCATCTTTCTTTCTCACCAACATGATCAGAGATCCGCATGGTGATGTGCTTGGTCTTATGAACCCTTTATCGAGTAGCTCCTGTACCTGCTTCTTGATCTCTGCATTCTCTAAAGTGGATAACCTATATATTCTGATGTTAGGCAATGGAGCATCTTGTTGCAAATGAATACCATGTACAATTTCCCTTTTGGGTGGCAGACCTTTAGGTTCTTGAAATAGGATATCATATTCTGAAACAACGTTTTCTAAATCAACTTTCTGTTTAGCATCACAACCTTCAAATATATTGGTTTTATCAGGGTCCTTTTCCTTTACAACCATCAGTAAAAATTGCTTGCATGAATTTACAATTCTTTTCATCTGCCCTAAGTTTATGAGAGTGTAATTATTTTTGAGTTTATGAGCTCTTACAATATATTCTATTCCATCTTTGGTGAGTTGATACTTATTTTCAGCTCTATAGAGAATGGCTTTTCTATCATATAAGTAAGGACTTCCTAAAAAAATTCCACATATATACAAGGGAATGATATCTAACTCAACCTCATCTACAAATGCTGACCCAAAAGAAAACCTAAGTTTACACTGTCTAGCTACTTGTAGCTTTGCTTTATCACATACCCAACCTAATGGATATGGCTTCTTGTGAGGTGTGGTTAGTAATTCCAACTTCTTTACAATTGCTTCAGAAATCAAGTTTACTTGTGAGCCACTATCAAATAAAGTATCAATCTTTTGATGCTTGGAAATAACTCTAATATGAAAAAGCTCATGCCTTTTCCTCTCATTTTCTTCATTATCAATAGTTTGTGCAGAATTACTAGTATATTCTTAAGAAATTTTACCTTTTATACCTGTGGCTGTGATTGTTGTTTCATCACCTGATTTTGACCCCAAATCTTTCTGTATAGCAGCAAAAATATTCTTCTTCTTGCCATCAAACTTCTTGCGTTTCAGCTCTGGATGCAAAGACCAACAATGTTCATCATCATGTCCATCTTTATTGTAGTGAGTGCACGAAGGTTTGTTTTTCTGTACAACATTTCCCTTCCTCTCTTTCCATTTCTGCTTCTTGTTTTCCTTGTTCTTGCTTGCAGTGGGTTTTGATGATCCCCTAATCTCTGGGTTCACATTCTTGCCTCTAGCATCTAGATGTGTAGCCTGAATAGATACCTCATCTATGCTAGTAGGGTTAAAAATGAGAATGGTGTGCCTCAAATAGCTGTGTAGACCACCTATATACTTCAACAAAGTTTCAGGTGCGTCTAGAGAAATGCCTAGAATTAAAGCTCCTTTTTTAAATTCCTAGGTATAGCTTTGTACACTTTTCCCTTTTAGCTGGCAAAGAATTTTCGAACTCATCATTTCTGGCTACATATAAGCTAGTGGATAGAATTATTTTTTAATGGCAGAAACAAATTCATTCCAGGTAGAAAGAATTTTACCATGCTTCTTCAAATCAACTTGTGTTTGTCTTCCCACCACACTAGGGTAGTTCCTCCAAGGTGAAGGCTAGCTAGCTGAATCTTTCTCCTTTCTGAATCGATGTTTTGTACCCTGCAATATACATCAATCTGTCTAATCCAGTTATCTAACTTTTCTGCATTTAATTCTCCATCATGTATTGGAAAATGAAATTTTACATCTAATTTAATCACAGAAGTCTTCTTATTTTTATTTTCAGGGCTAGAAGGAGGTGTTGATGGAGGAGGTTCTTCCCCTTTCCCTTTTCCTTCTGAATGAACAACTAGAAGAGGTTCCTCTACTCCTTTTCTTGTTTGAGATGCTAAAGTGCTTTCCCCTTGACATTTCTTAAATTCTCACTACATTTCTTCTACCATGGCTCTCATGGTCAAGAAACTGTTCATGAACTAAGAGTCTGATTCCAAGGGAATTTCTTCTGTCATTTTCCTCCTAGGATAGACTCTTCCAATTTATGGGTTAGCCTCAACCAGTTCTCCTTCTCCTAATTTGAGCTTTGACCTAGTTAGCATTCAACAATCCAACACAAGCTTGTCTAGCCTTAGCAATGTAAAGCTTCGATACCACTGATCTGAAAATGAGATCTTAGACAATTATTAAGGTATTATAGACTCATGTGCATGGACTTGCCTATGTTACTTTGTGTAATGGACCGATAAGATTGTGAAATACATAGGAAATGAAGCAGTTAGAGAAACATAATAGACAACACACATAAACAAAACCAGTTTAATATGGAGTTCACCCAACACTCCTAGACTACATCTCCTAGTCCAGCCTTCAATGGTGACCTCTCTATTATGTCTTCGAAAAAAATAGAGTTTTACAAAAGTATGAGCTAAATTTTAGTCTCAACACACAACAGATACAACAACAAGAGTTTTTCTTGAACCCCTCAAGCCTCTCTGAGTACACAGACTCTCTCTATCACCCTCTATCTTTGTCTCTACTCTGTCTCAGCACTGCCTGCTTTGTTTTCTGTCAATCTATGGCTTTAAAGCCAATCGACACTGTCTACTCATTTCACCTTCTTGGGCTCTCTATCTCCCTAGCCTCTGTCCACTCAGATTCCCCCTATGAGAATTAGCAATCATTGCTAAACACTTTCAGGGATGGTGGTCACCTGTATTGTAACGGAATGGGTCATCGGGCCTTCTGAAATCCCAAAAATGGTAATTTTATGTTTACATAGAGAAATACGTTCAAACACAGGAAAAGTCTACCAAACACTGTTTATTGGACTTCAAATATCCATAAATCCGCCTTATACTCCTATTGGGTTTGCCTATATATCGACATCGCATCTTCACCGTTGATCTAGGAGGTTTGGATCCAACGACTATGGTTCATTTCAGGCGACTCTTTTGTATGAGGGTTAGCCACTCGATGAGGGTGGTTTTCTCTCTCGTTAGTCTGGACACATGGTAGCCATTGTATGGGCTTGGGTGGAGCCCGACCCAAACCACTTACTGCCTTTGGTCCTCCCGAAATCTCGCTTGTTTCGTGGATTTCCTTTTTATATTTAAAATACATTAAAATATGAAAATCCTACTCATCTCGGATTTGAAACAGTATATATTTTCATTCGCAAACCCTTTTGGGTCTGGGTTTCATCGCATCGACGCCTCCCTTCGTATTTCGTTTATTAAACGAAATATGCGACAATACACACAAACTGCCGTTTGACGGATTTCAAAAGATATCAAATATCATTTATAATGTTATTGGGTCCAGCTATTGAGTTGCATATATATATATATATATATATATATATATATATATATCCGCTCCTCTGTGTAGCTCTCGACTCCGATGCAACTTTGTGATGCAACTTGTCGCAATCACATGTCACATGAGCCCCGGGTCATTGGTAAGTGCTTCCGCTGTAATTTGCTGATGTGATATGGCGGTGTAACGTGGGCCGTCGATCTGCGTGCTTGATTGATGGTTCTTTTTGACCCCGCTGATCGCTATCGCAACATTTTTGCGATCGCCTACGATAGCCTCCAATCGCCTTCACCGATTTGCAATTTGCCGATCGGATCTGAACCATTGATCAGCTAGATCCGGTGGCTCCTATACGTTGTTGCCAATAGCTTGTTTTCAACTGTTTCTCACTATTTTTGCTTCCCAATAGTGTATTCCAATGTTTCGAAGGGTTCTTCCTCATGCAATAGTTTAGATCTTTTTAAAGGATTTTGAGGACTTAGAGAGTTCTTAGATCCATTTTGGATCACTGGATCATGCCAAAGGTGCATTTCTCTAGGTTGGAACATAGTTTATGCTACCATAGGGTTTGAAGGACTTGTCAAATGTGTTACAAGTGGTCTTCCCAACTCTTTCTGAAGATGAGGATTTCGTCTAGATATACAACCATGAACGAGTTAGTAAAGGGCCACAAGAGGTCCTCCATGTTGGGCACCAAATTGGCCTATCTTTTCCCTGCATTTCCACTCCTCTTTTCATCCCTTTTTGTATTCATTCACATACATTTACTTGCAAAACTATGAGGTAATTCCCCTTTTATTGTCTCTTGGGATATTTAATAAATGAAGTAGAGTAATGAGGGTTTTGCCTATGCGAACCACTAAAATATGTTATGACCACAGATTATGGAGCGCAGGTGTTGACCTTAGGGCATATCGCAACAGTTCCATGATTTATAGTAGCCGATCGACCACAATGAAACAACATCACTGATTTGCAGCTGTTCTCAACCCGTTTTGGATCATTCCTGTTCTTGTTCTCTCAGCACTGGTGTTGTGTGAATTGATGTATATCTTTGGGCATATAGTTGTCAGGTTTTGGGGAGAGGTGTTACTCCCCTCTATAATGTATAAAAGATGGGTCATTCTTGTACGAGGGGTTAGCCAGACCCTGCCATGTATTGTAACAACATTATTTAGATTAATAAAATACAACCCTTTTGCTGTTCTATCTTTTGTTGTGAGTAACGCAGTCCTGATCAGAGTGCTAGGCTCGCTCTTCTGATCAGGTGCTGTGTGTTTTCTTGTTATGTGTGTATTGTTCATGGTTGTGTTTATTTCTTGGTTGCTGTTGCAAATTCTTTAGATTGCTGTGAATACCTTTTTAAGTTATGCAGTTGAGTTTCTATTGTTGTTTCAACAATCTTTTGATTTGATAATCATGAACCCTTGGTCAATGAAAGATTGTAACGTTGCCCATGCATATACCTTGCGTGTTTCCTTGAAAAGAATATGTACCCAGATTGATAGATTAATGTAGGAAAAAGGGTGAATAAATTGTTCATACTTGGACACCACCATTTTGGCACTGTTGCCAGGGAGGCTAACAAGGTGCAAGACACGATCTGTATCAACCAGAGGGTCAATCTCTCGTCTTGGGGAGAGAATGAGCTTTCTCACTCTGCTTCAGGTCCTGAGCATAGGTATTTTTTTTGTTTTGTGCTTTTATTGTTTTCTTGTTTTATTAGGGCCAATCTCTTGCCGTGGGGAGGGAGGAGTCCTTTGACGCCCTACTCCAGGCCCTGAGCTTAGATTTCTCTAACATTTTTGTTGTTGTTGTTGTTACTTTTGTTTTGAGAAAACCTATCTCTCACCTTGGGGAGGGAGGGGTCCTTTGACACCCTACTTCAGGTCTTGAAGTGTTAGGTTTCTCATGTGTGTGTTATTTTTCCTGATTGGGTTTCTTGTCCCAGGGAGGGAGGAGTCCTTTGACACCCTACTCCAGGCCCTGAACCCTAGGTTCCTATTTTCTTTTTTTTCTTTTTTCTTGTTAACCATTCTCTTTTCAATGTAATCTCTCGCCCTAGGGAGGGAGGGGTCTTTTGATGCCCTACTCCAGGTCTTGGGCATTATGATTTGGTAGAAACATCTTTCATCAAACCAAATTATATGAACATAGATCCAAATAAAAGGGGTAGAGGGAGATCCCCAAAGAAGGGAGGACGAGATTTGGGAAGGAATACTTATATCCAGCAAATTATTGCAAAAGCTGAATCAGAGGCGTATTCCTATGTAGCCGTGAGGCCAGGGGCGCAAACAAGATCTGAGGGACTGTAGATCAACTAGTGCCATCCACATCACTCCTACTGATTCGATACAACAGGCCCTTCCAACAGTTGTAGAGACAAGCAACAATATGCTTGATAAAGGGATACCGTTGCTCGTAACAAAAGAAGAAGTTGTAAGTAAAGCATCTGAGGGAATAGTCCATCCCAGTAGGGAAGAAGAATTTGTAGAGAGGAGATCCGAAGGGTCAAGCCACTGTGACAGGGAGGAAGAAATTGTAGAGATACTTCTATCACCAAAGATAGAGGGAGCGTTGTTAAGGCAACTCGAACCCCTATGATAAAAGCCCTTCTTGTGGAGCTTGCTGAAATCCCCAGTGAGTATTGGAGGATATTCATGGTAGCTACAACCTCTACTATTGACTTCCCAACTGGAGATCTTGGGACTGGCACACCAACAAAGCCCATTCATTTAACAGCTTTACCCAGTTTCCATGGGCTTACTTCAGAAGACCCCAACATGTTTTTGTTTGAATTTGACATTGTGTGTCGAGGATATGATTATATAGCGGATGCTTAGGAATTGAAAATATTCCTTGCTACGCTAAAAGGGATAGCCCTATGGTGGTTTATGGGTCTTGGGGGAAGGACTATCACCACATGGGAGGAGATGAGAACTGCTTTCTTGGAGAAGTACTAAGATTACTATAAATAAGGGGATATTAAAGAAGAACTTTTCAAATTTGCACACAAAGAGGACGGAAATATGGAAGATTGTGTGGAATGATTTAAATACACATTGCAAAGATCATGTCACTCTGACATGGATAAGGACATTTTGAAAATTATCCTTCTCCGAGCCTTCCAAAAGGACTCTTTGGAATTGTTGAATATAGTCGGAAAGGGAGATATATCAAAGGAGAACTTTGACACCATCTATGAGTTGTGCATCGAGTGCTCAAGGGGAGTTGCTAGGAATAAACAAGGGATTCGATCAACAAAAGCATCTGGTGGAGGTGTTACAAAAGCAGAAATTGGGAACGTGTTGGATAGCTTGAGCACAGATATCTTGAGTACCTTGTCTGAACAAATAGACATGTTGCAAGTAAAACAGAAACAACTAGAATTGAAAAGATATATGGCTGTATTTTTCCCAACATGTAGGAAGAAACACCCACAGAGGGAATGTCCATTAAACTCTGTAGAGGAGTGTGAAATCTATGAGTTGAATCATGCGACAAGTTCATGCCCATCCTTTCTAGGACTTAAAGCGGATTTTCAAGGGACAGGCGAAGAGATGGAGCAATTGTACTTTATGGGACCTAAAAATCCATGGCAACCTCGACTGTCAATGGGAAATCAAGGTATGTTTCCGGATCCATCTCAATATTTTAGAAATTTTAATATGGGTCCCTAGTCCATGCCTTATCCACCCATGTGGCCCCAATACCAATTCCCATCTTGGCAGCAGTGGCCTTGTCAAGCTAGTTCGAGTTCCTCGTGGTCTCCAAACTGGCGGGGACTGTCAATAGGAAATCAAGGTATGTTTCCGGATCCATCTCAATATTTTAGAAATTTTAATATGGGTCCCTAGTCCATGCCTTATCCACCCATGTGGCCCCAATACCAATTCCCATCTTGGCAGTAGTGGCCTCGTCAAGCTAGTTCGAGTTCCTCGTGGTCTCCAAACTGGCGGGGACCTTCTCCTCCTGGTCAGTTTCCCCAATCAATACCGCAAAAACAACTTTAGTTACCCTCTAATGTGCCTCCTGGTAAAGCCTGTTCATCCCCAGCTTCCCATCCAACCCAATCCGAATCCTAACAATAAAGGGGCTCAACAAGCCAACACCCTCAACCTACCTTCATACAACATCTCTATCGCAGAATTCTATGAGATGAATTTACGATCCGAGCGGACAGTAGATCCTCAACGCTCACCAGTTATCATTGAACAAGTTGACAGTGAGGAAAAGGAACCATAAATGGTTGAAGAGGAATCAAATCAAGTCAACAAAAATCATACACCTCCTCTATCCCCAGTTACTCAAAAACACCAAGTTGAACTGCCCTATCCAGAAAGGTTGGATTTGAGTAAACAAACCCCTCAAGTTGAGTTTGACATGTTCGGGGAGTTACATAATTTATTTGTCAAGATTCCCCTGTTGCAAGCTATGAGGGACGTACCTATATATGCAAAAAATCTTAGGGAATATTGTGCTAAGAAGCCTAAAAAGAAATCAAGAGACCCACTCACCATTCATATAATGGAAAAGTTATTAGATTTCATGATGGGAAGGTCCATGCTTGTAAAGTATGGGGATCCCAGGAAACCAATTTTAATCGTGCATTTAATGGGGTAGAAATTCCAAATGTACTGGTAGATTTGGTTACTGCCATAAATGTCATCACTCCTAAAACTATGCGTGAATTAGGTCTTCGTAACTTGAAACACACACCTACAGTGTTAGAGCTCACAAATCAATCTATAGTGAAACCGGTAGGAAAGTTAGAAGACATTACAATTTCGGTTGATTCATGGCACTACCCTGTGGACTTCCTAGTACTCCAAATGCAATCTCCAGCTGGGGGCCATCCCCTAATTCTGGGAATACCGTGGCTGGAAACAGCAGACGCTTATATTGGGTGTTGGTATAGACATATGATCATTTCAAATGGGAAAAACACTAATAATCTAGTGCTATATCCTCCCGCATAACCTAACCCATTAGCAGAATCAATAGGCCACAAGAAATTGTTATACAGGAAATATTTCGAATCAGAAAATGAGGAATTAAGACTAGTTCTTACTATTGGATAGGCCCTCCAGCTGAAAACCGAAATGGAAGATGACACAATTACTACCTTTATCAGTGATCCTTATTCTATTTTAAATTTAAATCAGCAAATCCTGGAGTTCGTCTTGAGCTATGAGACTTAGGAAAGTATTGGAACAATAGATGAATTTGATGGGCTACCTACAACTACACCCCATGACAATATTTCTGTGGAAATAGAAACAAGGAAAGCCCTGGATATCAATCTAGATCTGTCAGAGTCCAAGAAGAAACAACTCTTGGATGTTCTTCATGTTAGTGTCAATGTCTTCATCCCTCCATCAGTGATAAAATTCTCTTGTTGCATTGCATGTTAGGTGTCTCACTCGGTCAGCTGCATTCCATTAGGATCATGGATCATCTGACGGTAGTGGCTTATTATACTTTTTCCCTCATGTCCTTTGCCTGCTAGCCCATTTTCATTCATCTAGATCATCTGCAGCCATTTTTTGTCTTTAAATCCACGAAAGTCATCTTTAGGTTTTTAGGTCTCATTAGGTCTAGGGTTTCATCAATAAGGTCTTCAAAATGCTCAATAATGGTCAACAAGCACATGAGGAGGTCAAATAAAGTTCCAGAGACAATAATTTCCATAAAAACATGCTTAGTGATTGATTTTTCCTCAAAACCTTGTTTTGAGGAAAAATAGAGTATTTTATATTTTTATGTATAAATTTGATGTAATTTTAGTTTTTCCATATGTAATCACTTCAGTGGCAACCCTGTTCACCTTGCCAAGCTTCAACAACTCCATCACCTGCAAGGCAAACAAAAAGTCAAAGCATTCAGTTCATTAAAGGCAAAAATAAAGCAAATTGCCCAAAAACAAAGTTTTAAAAGCAAGTCAAAGGCAAACATTACAAAGTGGGTTTTTGATAGTTGAAAATTTAAAATCCTTGGTATATAAACCATTTTTCATGTTCAAAGAGCTCATTTGCATCCAAAGTAGAAGGAGTGAACAAGAGAAAGGTCAAAAATTGCAAAGGAGGCAAAACTACAACAATTTGGGCATATTTCACAAGCGCGACGCATTGGGTCATGGTCACGGCGCATCCATCTGGCGCGGCGCATTGGGTCGCCCTCTGCAGTGTAAAAGTTACACAGGCGCGATGCATTGAAGTGGCGCAACACACTGGGTTTGTGGCACAGCACACAGGGTTTGGAAGCTGATTTCACCCACAAACTCTCCCAAATCACAAAATTTGCTCAATCCTCAGTTGTTCAAGTAAGTCAAACATTCCTCCATGATCAGTAAATGAGTTTCTCTTGATGTTTATGGTGATTTAATGAGAAAAACTTGAGACCCTACCTCCTTGCAATTTTGGTCAAAAACAATTGCTTAGGGTTTACAAATTGTGTTTTTCACTGCCAATTCCACTCTTAGCTATCTCTCACTCCCTCACTCCTTCATTCCTTCATTCATTTTCTCCTTCTCATTACATTTTCATCAACCCATTCCCAAAACCCCACATCCCTAAAATCACTAATCCTAAATCCCTAGTCCTACTATCCCAAACCCTAGTTAAAGATTCCCAAACCCTAACTGCTACCCCAAAGCCTAATTATTGTCCCTAAACCCTTCTATTCCCCAAAATCCTGTCAGTAATATTCCCAAAACCCCTCATACACATTCTCTCCACAGTCCCTCATACATTTGACAACAAAAACCTAAAGACACCATAAATCTCTTCATACTCATCTAAGAAAACTCAAACATTAGCAAACTTGGAGTCTGATCCTTCCTATGACTAAGATGAGGAGACACTAAGTGATTCTTCTAGAGAAGTGCATGCACCAAGGAGACCTCACAAGGGTGGTAAACATATACGAGAGGAGCCTACTTCACTTGCCGAGCTGCAGGCTTATCCTCTTACCATCACATGCTTTCAACACCAATCTTGTTATCAGTTCTATGAGATGGTAGAGAGAGTACAATACCATCATGAGTTGGCCAGGTTGTTTGTGCTCCATCTTCATAATGGCCAAGTCACTCTAGCAGGTGTGACATTCACCTTGACACCGGAGACTATTTCTCTAGCAACTGGCATTCCAAATGTCAGTGAGTAGTGGAATAAAAGGAAGCAGATTGACAGAGAACATTATGAGCCTTATATCAAGGCTGGTTATCAGAGACATCTCAGTAGAGTTTTTACCTTCTGGTGTCTGAAAGACGCATATGCTCCCTTGATGAAACTCATAATTAAATATTTCCTCTGTGAGGGCCGATTTTCTCGCCTGTATGCTTATCACATCAGATTGTTGATGCACTTTACTAGGGTGAGAATGATGAATCTCCCCTATTTGATTTGCTGGAACATTGAGATGATGACCACCTTAGTGCACAGGAAGCCTCCTCAGCAGCAGTACAACAACATATATCATTTTTCACTAATCAAAATTGTGGTCTTGCATCAGCTTGGTTTACATAACATCTCATGGGAGGATTTCATTTCACATGAGGTCTTCACAGGTTCTCAAGCACCCTAGCAACTTTTCATGAGATAGGAGGACCTTCACATTAGCAGGAGATTCATGAGACACAAACCACTAGTGTCCCAGTGTTTGTCACTTACCAAAAGGGCACTAGAAGGCTGTTTGCAGCAGCAAAGCGAACACTATCTCCACCCAGGGTGGAAGGGGTCTCATTTCCTCCATCAACAGAGTAGGTTTAGGACAAGGGCAAGAGGCCATTACATAATGAGGGGCCTTCAAGAGGGCAGGAGACAAATTTCATTCTTATTCAGGATGATGACACCGATTTGGGCTCACAAAGCTCAAAGATTAAGGAGATCATTCAAGAGAAATAAGTAGACATTAATGATTTGTCTCTCAAACTAGAAAGATCCAAGTGGATAATCAAATATTTGGAGCAAAGAAACAAATAGCTAGAGGATTAACAAACCATTATGGAGCTACAAAACATATGAGAAAACCGACAAGCTACTAAGAGGAGGAAAGTCAAGCTAACGCCACTTGAACAAGAAATCAATGCTGATCATGAGTCTTAGCTTTAGAGGGCAAATATCCACCTGGAAAAGTTTCTAGAGAAGGCCAACAGAGAGAAACTATGTTGAGGCACATGGCCGACTACTACTTGGCGAGAAACAAAGAGTGCAAGACAACAATTAGGAACTTGAAGGCCAAGCTGAAGAAAGTATCGAGGAAGCGAAAAGAGCAAGATATACTTCAGATCTTGGCTGAGGCTTCCTTGGCCCAACACAACACTTAATGAAAAACATTCAGCTCAAATTTTAAGAAATTTGGGACACTTTTTGCAATTTTGGAATTTTTGGCCTAAAAAACAGGTTTTTTTGCTCGATGCGTTGCGCCACTTGGCGCTCACTTTTGATGGGGACCTCCTTTTGAGGAAAACTCAAAATTTTTGGATTTTTCATGGAAAAATATGCATGCCCAAAAATGGCCAAGAAAGTTTGAGAGGTTTTGAGCTTCCAAAAGGGTCAAAAACACCTCAAAAATGACCTTTCTGCCCCTTTTTGGACACATAGGAAGTAGTGATGGGAGAACTCCATTTTGGACGGGCAAACGGAGGCCAAATTCAAAAAGTCCACTTGTTCTGGAAAGTAGATAGGTAAAAATTTCCAACAAGTCCACTTGGAGAAAATTTGGATGTTAGGAAGGCCTCCAAAATCAGCTAAAAACATGCACTACACAGAGGGAAATCAATGTGGCGTATTGGAGGAATTTTGCTCATTTTGGCCAAAAAACACTGTTTTTCACCTAGTTTCTTGACAGTTTGACTTTTCTCCTTCTAATTGTCAAACTCATGATATAATTTAATGTGACTTGATGGATTTTGATGTAATTATGTTACATTTTCACTCATAGAGGTAGATTCATCCATGAAAAGGTAGTTTGCAACTGAATGAATCAATTCTCTAGTTTTTAGAGGTAAGCTATTCCACTGCCTACTTTTTAGTTCCCAGTTTAGAATTTGTTGGAACAACTTCTAAACTTATGAGCTTGACCCCTAGAGGCTAGGATGAGTTGTTGGTTGCCTATATTTTGTAATTTTTCAGTCATTAGCAAGGGTTGGACTTTTGGGAAAGCTTGGAGCTTAATTGTATATTCATTTCAGTAGTTTGGCTAAGGAATAGACTAGGGTTTGCAGCACTTTATGGGATTCTTGTGGAATCTTGATTTGGTATTGTGTTTCCTTCTGTAATTTTAAGTTTACATGTGTTTTATGTATGCTATCATCTCTCTTTTCTTCATCTTAACTAAATCAAACAAGGATAAAGATAGAATCATTGATTTATAGTGCTCTACCTAGGGTTTGTTTAGTTATTTATGTTTTCAGCTATTTGAAGAAGATCCCTGAGACTTTCTTGCCCTCTTTAGCTCCTCACCAGTCTAAAATCTCTCCATCTCACTCAATTTGAAGTACAAACCATTTTTCTACCTTTCCCCATAGAGATCTCTACAAAACTGAGCCTCACCCCCTAGACCCAAATCTGCCTTTCTATTTGAGCCAACAAAACATCATCAAATTTAATCAAACTCCTCTGCACACATGCCTAGCCTAAAGTCAGTCTTCACATCAGTCATCTCAAGCCTCATTGATCATATTTTGCTGAGATTGACAAGGAGAGGGCCCTCTCTAGACCTAGTAGGGCTAGCTACCAGGTTAAGCGTGGTTTGATGTTACCCTAGATCCTACCTTTCTCAGCCTGAGGTAGATTTAGGCACTAACATAGTGGCGACCATACTAGGGAAGAAAATTTTATTTGTTTGTTAGTGTTATTGCTTTATAAACTATAGACAGAGCCTGAAATTATGCCAAGAAGCATTCGAATTGCACATTGCTTTGCAAGTGCATAAGTAGATGAATGCTGCTTCAGTCAATCTTCAGTTTAGTTTTATAAATGGAACATCTGACTTGCAAATTGCCCCAATACATGTAATCAAGTTCATATCTGATTGTTGATGGTGGAAAATGATCATACGTCGGAAAGGCTGAAATCATTCACCCGATGATTTCAAATAATTTTCGAGATCAAATCCAAAGACTCCACTGGAGGATGAACCCGGCCAGTAGAAACATGAAAGGACAATATGGACAGATCCGGTATTCAAGTTGGAATTTCATCCAAGAAATTTTGTTCTTTGTTATAAACTATTTCTTCTCTTTTCTTGAGAATGTCAAGAAGACTTAAAGTATATTGTATTTGAGAAAAGATCCAAGAACTACATTTTATTCCTTCCCTTTGAAAATTGTAAATACTAAATATTCGCACGGCTTTGAGCTTGATCAAGACCATTTTTCTGAATCTTGTGATGACCGTCTTCAAACTGATGAACCTCAAGAGACCAAGACTGATTCTACAACTTCTGTACATACCCCTATACCTTGTAAAATTCCATATCAATACAAGCCTCTCATTTTACCTCCTATATCCCATGCTTTCCCTAAAAGTCATGACCTATATATACCAATATTTGATGGAGAATGCGACCACATCACTGTTGAGAGACATGTATTGAATTTTGAGTCTTTTCTTGATCTTTTTGAAGTTGATGAAGAAGATGTCAGTATTAGGCTTTTTGCTCTTTCTTTGCAAGGCAAAGTCAAGAGTTGGTTCAAAATTCTACCTGATGCGAGCATCTCAGATTTCCAGCAGTTCGTCAAAGTTTTCCTCGACAGGTGGATGGTAAGACAAAACCATTTCTTGATTATAGAAGAGTATAACCAGCTGAAAAGATTGCCAAGGGAGACAGTACAACAATTTTATGCCAGGTTTAACCAAGTCTATTTTTTGATGCCGGTTAATATAAGACCTCCTCTTGGATCTGCTCTCTTGCACTACTTGGGTGCCTTTGATCCGGAAATGGAGTTTCAACTGAGAGAAAGGAATCTTGCAATACTTGAAGAGATGCAGAATAGTGCAGTAGATGTAGAGGCTCATTTGTTGATTCGAAGGGCAAAGTTGAAGGAAGAAGAGATGAAAAACATATATCCGGAGGAATCAACATCTCTAGAGGTAAAGCTTGACATTTTGGTAAGTGCAATGGAAGAGATGATGCAGAAGATCACTACAAGGAATGAGTATAATGTTCAAGATCATGGCTCACTGATTGAAGAAGAACAAGAGGCTGATCCAAAACATATTCTTTTTTATCCCAGTTGTCATAGATTTGATAATGATTGTTTTATAGATAATCTTGGAGAAGAGAGATCTGTTGATATGACATGTATGCTTGATGATGTATTTTATACTAATGATTTGCCTTAGTTTGATCAGTATGATGATGATTATGTTCTGCAAACAAAAGCTTATCTTGCAGACAAATCGACAGCTAGTTTGTGGGAGGAAGAAGTTCACTTTTAGCAGCTCGAATACAATGTTCAGCCATCACATATCTGTTATGGAAATGACGAGGAAAGTGCAGCAAATTTTGAAGTGAAGGATCTTTGCCTTTTTGTTTTGGCAGCTTCATTTCAGTTCATCAGAGACAACATTCATGCAATCATAAATCAACTGTCGACAAGTCTTGATTTGGACCATCTTGAGGGCAATGAAAACCTTGTTCAAGACTTCTCATATCCAGATTTGTAGCCCCCGAATGCCATTGATTGTCAAGTTGCAAATGAAGACTTGGAAGCTGGCATATATGATCAAATGATACAAGATAATTCCGTACCATTTTGTTTTGAATCATTTCTGTTTTTGAAAGGAAAATTGCATAGTATATCTTCAAATGAGAAACCTATAGGAAATCATGTAATCTCATCGGAACCAGTAGAAAATGGGTTGCAGTAGTCTTTTCTAGTTTTTCACGATCCAATAGCTGATGTGTTGGATGATGTTTTCAGTCAAAGTCCTTCTCCTATCTGTGAGCTTGACAAAAGTATTGATACAAACTTGATCCACCGGTTTCTTTGTCATTTTCAGCAGGAGTCTCGTCACAAAGCTCAGATGAAAGTTTTCATTCATGGTATGAGGAGAAGAGAAGTAATCCATTGGATGAGCTAAGTCCCAGTGTGCATGAACTTCAATATCCTTATGCAGTGTTTTTGGAGGCGGATAGAGAATCTATCATTCAACAGATCTGTTCACAAGTTTACATGGGAGTTGCCTTTCAGTAGTTCTCTCTTGTTGTTCATAAGCAAGCACTTGTGGAGAATGCAAATAGCAGCCAGAATGCTTACTTGGTTGCATTGGTTGTTTCATTTCACTTGATCGGGTGATGAATGGAACAACTAGAGTAGGTTGAATTTAATAAGCTCCATTTTGAGCATATTTTCCAGTTTGTCAGTTGTGTTTTGGTCTTGAGTCATTTTTTGTTTCATTCAATTAAAGATAGTTTCAGCTGAGTGTCCAGTTTCGGCTTTTGAGAGTCTTGTTTCAGTTTTGAATTAGTCAGTTCAACTATGAGTCTTGAGTCAAAGTTTCATAGTAATTGGTTTTTGGGTGTTTTGAAGTTATTGACTCCATTGCCCAATGGATGAAGGCACTAGTCTGCTCTCCCAAAGATCTGCCATTCTTGGCACCTCCAAGGAGCTACCATCCCCATTGGAGCCAATGTTAGTGTCAGTATCTTCATCCCTCCGTCAGTGATAAAATTCTCTTGTTGCATTGCATGTTAGGTGTCTCACTCGGTCAGCTGCATTCCATTAGGATCATGGATCATCTAACGGTAGTGGCTTATTATACTTTTTCCCTCATGTCCTTTACTTTCTGGTCCATTTTCATTCATCTAGATCATCTGTAGTCATTTTTTGTCTTTAAATCTACGAAATTCATCTTTAGGGTTTTAGGTCTCATTAGGTCTAGGGTTTCATCAATAAGGTATTCAAAATGCTCAATAACAGTCAATAGGTGCATGAGGAGGTCAAATAAAGTTCCAGTGACAATAATTTCCATAAACACATGCTCAATGATTGATTTTTCCTCAAAACCTTGTTTTGAGGAAAAACAGAGTATTTTATGTTTTTATGTATAAATTTGATGTAATTTCAATTATTCCATATGTAATCACTTCAGTGGCAACCCTGGTCACCTTTCTAAGCTTCAACAACTCCATCACCTACAAGGCAAAAAAAAAGTCAAAGCATTCAGTTCATTAAACGCAAAAATAAGAAAATTGCCCAAAAATAGAGTTTTAAAAGCAAGTCAAAGGAAAACATTAGAAAGTGGGTTTTTGATAAGTCAAAAATTAAAATCCTTTGTATATAAACCATTTTTCATGTTCAAAGAACTCATTTGCATCCAAAGGAGAAGGAGTGAATAAGAGAAAGGTCAAAAATCACAAAGGAGGCAAAACTGCAGCAATTTGGGCATATTTCATAGGTGCGGCGCATTGGGTCATGGGCGTGGCACATCCATCTGGCGCGGCGCATTGGGCCGCCCTTTGAAGTGTGAAAGTTACATAGGCACGGCACATTGAAGTGGCATGGCGCACTGGGTTTGTGGCGCGGCGCATAGGGTTTGGAAGTCGATTTCACCCACAAACTCTCCCAAATAGCAAAATTTGCTCAATCCTCAGACATTCAAGTAAGTCAAACATTCCTCCATGATCAGTGAATGAGTTTTCCTTGATGTTTATGGTGATTTAATGAGAAAACCTTGAAACCCTACCTCCTTGCAATTTTGGTCAAAAACAATTATTAAGGGTTTACAAATTGTGTTTTTTGCTGCCAATTCCACTCTTAGCTATCTCTCACTCCCTCACTCCTTCATTCCTTCATTCATTTTCTCCTTCTCATTACATTTTCATCAACCCATTCGCAAAAACCCATATCCCTAAAATCACTAATCCTAAATCCCTAGTCCTACTACCCCAAACCCTAGTTAAAGATTCACAAACCCTAACTGTTGCCCCAAAGCCTAATTACTATCCCTAAACCCTTCTATTCCCCAAAATCCTATCAACAAAATTCCCAAAACCCCTCATACACATTCTCTCCATAGTCCCTCATACATTTGATAGAAAAAACCTAAAGACACCATAAATCTCTTCCTACTCATCTAAGAAAACTCAAACATTGGAAAACATGGAGTCTGATCCTTCCTATGACCGAGATGAGGAGACACTCATCTTCTAGAGAAGTGCATGCACCAAGGAGACCTCACAAGGGTGGTAAACATATACGAGAGGAGCCTACTTCACTTGCTGAGCTGCAGGCCTATCCTCTTGCTGTCACATGCTTTCAACACCAATCTTGTTATCAGTTTTGTGAAATGGTAGAGAGAGTACAATACCATCATGAGTTGGCCAGGTTGTTTGTGCTCCATCTTCATAATGGCCAAGTCACTCTAGCAGGTGTGACATTCACCTTGACACCGGAGACTATTTCTCTAGCAACTGGCATTCCAAATGTCGGGGAGCAGTGGAATAAAAGGAAACAGATTGACAGAGAACATTATGAGCCTTATATCAAGGCTGGTTATCAGAGACTCTTCAGTAGAGTTTTTCTGTTCCGATATCTTAAAGACACATATGCTCCCTTGATGAAACTCATAATTAAATATTTCAGCTGTGAGGGCCGGTTTTCTCGCCTGTATGCCTATCACATTAGATTGTTGATTCACTTTACTAGGGTGAGAATGATGAATCTCCCCTATTTTATTTGCTAGAACATTGAGAAGATGACCACCTTAGTGCACAGGAAGCCTCCTTAGCAGCAGTACAACATCATATATCATTTTTCACTAATCAAAATTGTGGTCTTACATCAGCTTGGTTTACATAACATCTCATGGGAGGATTTCATTTCACATGAGGTCTTCATAGGTCCTCAAGCACCCCTAGCAGCTTTTCATGAGACAGGAGGACCTTCACATCAGCAGGAGACTCATGAGACACAAACCACTAGTGTGCTAGTATTTGTCACCTACCAAAAGGGCACTAGAAGGTTGTTTGCAGCAACAAAGCGAGTACTATCTCCACCAGGGATGGAAGGGGTCTCATTTCCTCCATCAGCAGAGCAGGTTCAGGACAAGGGAAAGAGGCCATTACATGATGAGGGGCCTTCAGGAGGGCAGGAGACAGATTTCATTCTTATTCAGGATGATGACACCGATTTGGGCTCAAAAAGCTCAAAGCTTAAGGAGATCATTCAGGAGAAACAAGCAGACATTAATGACTTGTCTCTCAACCTTGAAAGATCCAAGTGGATAATCAAATATCTGGAGCAAAGAAACAAACAACTAGAGGATCAACAAACCATTATGGAGCTACAAAACATACGATAAAACTGGCAAGCTGCCAAGAGAAAGAAAGCCAAGCTACCGCCACTTGAACAAGAAATCAACGTTGGTCGTGAGTCTTAGATTGAGAGGGAAATATCCACTTGGAAAAGTTGCTAGAGAAGGCCAACAAAGAGAAAACTATGTTGAGGCACATGGCCTACTACTACTTGGTGAGAAACAAAGTGTGCAAGACAAGAATTAGGAACTTGAAGGCCAAGTTGAAGAAAGCATCGAGGAAGCGAAAAGAGAAAGATAGACTTCAGATCTTGGTTTAGGCTTCCTTGGCCCAACACAACACTTAATGAAAAACACTCAGCCCAAATTTCAAGAAATTTGGGACACTTTTTGCAATTTTGGAATTTTTAGTCTAAAAAACATGTTTTTCTGCCCGATGCACCGCACCACTTGGCGCTCACTTTTGATGGGGACCTCCTTTTGAGGAAAAATCAGCATTTTTGGATTTTTCATGGAAAAATATGCATGCCCACAAATGGCTAAGAAATTTTGACAAGTTTTGAGCTTCCAAAAAGGTCAATAACACCTCAAAAATGATCTTTCTGCCCCTTTTGGATACACAGGAAGCAGTGATAGGAGAACTCCATTTTGGAGGGGAAAATGGAGGCCCAATTCAAAAATTCCACTTTTTATGGAAATTTGATAGGCAGACATTTCCAACAAGCCCACTTGGAGAAAGTTTGGACATCAGGAAGGCCTCCAAAATCAGCTGCAAAAAGGCACTATGCATAGGGAAATCAACGCGACGCATTGGAGGAATTTTGCTCATTTTGGCCAAAAAACTTTGTTTTTCGCCTAGTTTCTTGACAATTTTACTTTTCTCCTTCTAATTGTAAAATGATGATGTAATTTAATGTGACTTCATGGATTTTGACGTAATTATGTTAAAGTTTCACTCATAGAGGTAGATTCATCCATGAAAAGGTAGTTTGCAATTGAATGAATCCGTTCCCTAGTTTTTAGAGGCAGGTTATTCCACTGCCTACTTTTTAGTTCCTAGTTAAGAATTTGTTGGAACAACTCCTAAACTTATGAGATCAACCCCTAGAGGCTAGGATGGGTTGTTGGTTGTCTATATTTTGTAATTTTTTAGTCATTAGCAAGGGTTGGACTTTTGGGAAAGCTTGGAGCTTCATTGTATATTCATTTCAGTAGTTTGGCTACGGCATAGACCAGGGTTTGCAGCACTTTACGGGATTCTTGTGGCATCTTTATTTGGTATTGTGTTTCCTTCTATAATTGTAAGTTTACATGTGTTTTATTTATTCCATCATCTCTCTTTGCTTCATCTTAACTAAATCAAACAAGGATAAAGGTAGAATTCATTGATTTGTAGTGCTCTACCTAGGGTTTGTTTAGTTATTTATGTTTTCAGCCGTTTGAAGAGGATTCCTGAGACTTTCTTACCCTCTTCAGCTCCTCACCAATCTAAAATCTCTCCATCTCACTCAATTTGAAGTACCAGACCATTTTCTTACCTTGCCCCATAGAGATCTCTGCAAAACTGAGCCTCACTCCCTAGACCCAAATCTTCCTTTCCATTTGAGCCAACAAAACATCATCAAATTTAATCAAAATCTTTTGCACACATACCTAGCCTAAAATCAGTCTTCAAATAAGTCATTTCAAGCCTCATTGATCATATTTTTCTGAGATTGGCAATGAGAGAGCCCTCTCTTGACCTGGTAGGGGTAGCTACCAGGTTAAGCGTGGTTTGATGTTACCCTAGATCCTACCTTTCTCAGCCTGAGGTAGATTTAGGAACTAACACTTCAGAAACACAAAGAAGCCTTCACTTGGGACTACTCAGATATGAAAGGGATTCTTGCTAGTCTATGCACCCATCACATATACAATAAGGAGGACTGTTGTCCTGTGAGGCAACCCAAGAGAAGAATGAACCCTACTCTGAAAAACATTCTTAAGGAAGAGCTCCAAAAGTTGCTGGACGCAGGATTTGTCTACCCCATTTCAGATAGCCAATAGGTTTCCCCATTGGTACTGATCCTTAAGAAGAACAGTAAATGGCGAATATGTGTGGACTACAGAGAATTAAATAAGGCAACTCAAAAAGACCATTTTTTGTTACCATTCATTGACCAAGTCTTAGCTACATTGGCTGAGAAGAAGTTTTTCTCCTTCCTGGATGGATTTAGCGGGTACAACTAGATCTATATAGCTCCTAAAGATCAGGATAAGACCACTTTCACATGCCCTTGGGGGACGTTTGCATATCGGGACCTCCCATTTGGTCTCTATAATGCACCTGCAACATTCTAGAGGGCAATCTTAGGGATTTTATCTAATCTGATGGATGATAGTGTTGAAATTTATATGGACATTTTCACAGCATATGGAGACTCATTCGAAGAAGCATTGGGGAAGCTAGAAAATTTCTTACAAGACGCAAGCAGGTGCATGTCTCTTTAAGTACAGAGAAATTCCATATGATGATGAATGAAGGAATAGTCCTGGGACACTTGCTTTCGACTGTAGGAATTTGGATGGATTGAACTAAGATAAAGGTAATACAACATTTTCTAATACCTAGAACACCTACTTAGGCACGTAGCTTTATCAGTTGTGCAGGTTATTACAAGCGCTTTATATAAAATTTTGCTAAAACAACACATTCGCTTTTTCAATTACTGACAAAAGGTGTAGACTTTGTGTGGACAGATGACTGTGATGCAGCCTTTGTGAAGATCAAGGAACTGTTTTGTAGTGCTCCGATCCTTAAAGGGATAGAATAGGCATTACCATTCCGTATTCATGCTGATGCTTCCTAGACAATAGTTGGGGCAGTTCTGGGGCAACAAGTGGATAAGGTACCATATGCAGTTTACTATGTTAGTAAGAACTTGGCTCCTGCTGAGTTAAACTACATAGTGACTAAAAAAAATTCCTCACTGTCATCTACACCAGCAACAAGTTCTGGCACTATATCATTGGCTACCCCACCTTTGTACACACTGATTATGCAACTATCAGGTACTTGATGAATAAACCCGTTACTCCTGATCGTATTAAAAGATGGATTTTGCTACTTCAATAATTTGACATTACCATAGTAGATAAACCAGGGAAGGACAACATTGTTGCTGATTTTCTGTCTAGGTTAGAAAATAATGTCGAAGGTACACCTATCAAAGATAGCTTTCCAGATGAATATCTGTTTGCAATTTTTGCTAACACTCTGTGGTATGTAGATATTGCTAACTATCTTCCTATAGGGAAGGTACCTCGTCATTTGTCATATAAAGATTAGCATAAAATTACTCATCATAGTACCTGATATTCATGGATGGCAGGATAACTCTTTCATATAGGGGTTGATCAAAAGATTCGGCACTGTGTATCAAAGGATGATATCATGAGATATTGAAGGCCACTTGTTAGCCTCCTACTTATAGCAGGTATTCATTTTTCATGATTGACATTTTACATGCTAAATATGTCATGCTCTGCAGGCTGCAATGTTCCATATTTGATACTCAGGCCAAACAAAGTGTCCATGAGAGTCGTCCAGCCTAAATGCCTCTGCTGTATTCCAAATTTTGAGGAGTTATTCCATTTTTGAAGAATTTTCAGTTAAAGGGAGATCCAAACAGCTTAATCTTGGTCTCCCTAGATTTCAATTTTCTGTTGTAGAATATAGAGAATCATTATCTATCCAAACAGCTTAATCTGGGCATATTCTTAGATAGGTAGAGAAGCAAGGGTGCTCAACAGCTTAATATGAGCCCCTGGATGGAATAAGTGTAGATGTAGATAGGAGGACAGTAAATAAAGGAAAAAGTTGAAAAAATGGGTTTGCTAGTTCAAATGCACCCAAACCAAAAGAAGAAAAAATGCTAGGTAAAGTAGGCTGGGTAAGTAGTTTTGTGGTTGCAGAAATCAAGCTATGTGATCCATTTCATATTTTCAAGTGTCATATCTATCCAGATCACAGTTTGGTGGCACTTTTTCATGTTGATCAGATCAGGCAAGGCATCTCTAACTCCCCTCTCTTCTTATTTCCCAAACTCATTCACTAACATCCCCTCAAGGACCTTGGGATCTGCCCAAGAGTCCATTTTTTCATTCCATTTTTGCTTAAAGTCCAAGCTAACATCTGAGTTGGCTTAGTGAAAATAAGCCACATTTCTTTTGTGAAAATAATCTTTGAACAAATTCATCATTCCCCTACATTTTCACTCCACCAAGTCATACTAACTCCTAAACTTTATTATTTAGCTCCCCAAGTCATTCCTCTATACCCTACTATGAGAAAACTATATAAAAAAACCCAAAAATATTTAATATCCCACCCCATGGAAACTATAGCCTAATAAACAAAAGTCAGGGAGATACCAGGTCTATCTGAGGCCTTGGTATCAGCCCTTCCACCTTCGTTTCCCTTGAGATTTATTTAAACCTCTGGTTAAATAAAAAACCAAGCCACACCCCACCCCGCGCATGCATAACCTTTGGATTTGATTGATATTTGGTCAATGAATAACCATGACCCCAAGCGCGCATTCAACCCCCAAAACCTAAAGTCTAAAACCCACCACTGTTACGAATAATCAAACGTTTATCGTGCGCGCTTGTTAGTTAAAACCCGCTCATCTTCCCCTCCCGTCCACCGTCGGATCGTCTCTCCCAGATCCGACGGCCCTCGTGCATATCGGGCGCCCTTACATGACAGCACCATAGTGCCCGATGGTCGACGGTTTCACCGTCGTACACTGGGACACTTGGCGGCTTTTTATTGCGTCGGGCCGCCCCTGATAGATACCACCCCCATACCAAAAGTGGTCCGACGCAAACCGCTTACCGCCCTCCCTTATTGCCACTTCGCCGCATGACGATGCCGCCACCTCACCGGCCATTGTGCTGCACCCTGCCACATCACCCTTCCCACGTCATCATCCGTAGTAGGTCCCACTGCTGATGTCATGCTGACGGCATCCGCCGTACCATTGACGTCATCCGCCGTACCGCTGATGTCATCCGCCGAAAGGAAAACGCGCAAGAGCGAAATCGAGGCTTCAGAGGCCCGGAATCAAATTCTGAGGCAGTTTTCGATGCGCGATTAGTGCTTAGCGCTAATTGCACATCAATATGGGAAATATGCCAAAATGGGGAATCTTTTTTCTCAGCGACTGTTTTTGCCGCGAAAGGGCAGAAAAGGGGCGATTTAACAGTTTTTACCACATCAGAGAGAGGAAGAAGCTGCGATTCAATCAGAGAGTATTAGTGAAGCGACAGAGAGTATCATATCGACCATATCAGAGCCGGGAAAGCATTAAAGACCATCCAAACCAAATCAATGAATACCAGGACAGAGTCATAGGCCATTAAAACCGAATCCTAACAAACTAAATGGGAATCACAGTCATGTAAGAGCAGCAGAACCGACTAAGAGGTGCAGGTGAGATGTGAAAGGCGCAACAATTTTAGATTGGACAAGCAGAGTTGCCAAAGGATGACAGATAGCCACATTTTGAAACAGCTGCCCCCAGCGTAGCATTAGATAGATATTTTCATTACTTATAAGACAAGTTAGGTTAACTGCATTTATTTCCTGAAAAATATCTTCTAGCAGATCTTTGTTGTAGATATTTTGCCTATAAATACAACCCTAAACAATGTAATAGGGGTTGGTGGGTTGTTTGGTTGATCTCTCATTTTGAGAGTTGCACTTTAAATATTTAAGAACTTCTGTAATCAAAGATTGTTGGAATACTTGCATTTGAACTGGCTGGTTGTTCTTTCAATGGTTGAAGAAATTGGTATGGAATTCTCGTGCTTGCTCATGGTTCAATAAGTTGTCCCTCCCTTTGTTTATCAGTTTATACATAGTTGTATCAAATATATATCATAATCTTGCAGGAAAAAAGAATAGACCAGAATTGGTTTTCATGCCCTCTGTGCTCAATTCTTGCAACTTTCCATGTTTTCCTCTGAAACAGTGATGAATATGCATTCTTAATTATGCCTGTTTAAGCTGTTCCTTTCACATATGAATGTTGTTTGGGAATTCTTCATTGCTCCCAGATATCACTCGTCCACTTTCCCTCTTTGGTTGGATGAGTGATTCTTAATTGCCTCTCGTTCCCTAACTTCCATTTCACTCTTGTTCCAGCATAAAATCATTGTGCCATTTGTGGCTATCCTATTCCATATTCCCCTCTTCTACCAGAGAAAAAACACACCTAAGTTCACAGACATGACTCCATGCCCAATGGTTTGAACTTCTTACTCTTTGCATGTCAACTCAGTTTGAATAAGATCAACCACCCCATCAATCAAAATCAAATCAAACCCATGTGCCTCATATCTAGCCTAAAATCACCCCTTAAACAAAGTTAAAATCCTGGAGAGAGAGCCCTCTCTGGCTGTTGGTAGGCTAGGACCTGCAGTCCAAAGACTGGTTTGTGGTTACCTTGGCCGTATTCCCTTGGGAGCCAAAGGGAACAACCTGAGTGATAACACCACCCATGGTGGACCTTGTGGGGGACATTTTGCAGATGAGAGAACATGCCACAAGGTTATGCAAATGGGATACTACTGGCCTTCTATCTTTCGTGATGCTAGAGATTATGTCCGAAGATGTGACAGCTGTCAACGGATGGGACAACCTAGGAAATCAGATGAAATGCCATTATAGCCCTAGATAGTCCTTGAACATTTTAAGAAGTGGGCTATCGATTTCGTTGGACCCATCAACCCACCTTCTCACCAGAAGGGTCACATCCTAGTCTGTACTAATTATGTGACTAAGTGGGTGGAAGCCATAACAGTTACGAAAGGAACATAACAGGTGGTGGCAGATTTCCTTTTTGAAGAGATTTTTGCCCAATATGGTACCCCGAGAGAAATTGTTTCAGATGGAGGAGCATAGTTCACATCCCACATGATAGAGAGGCTTATGCAAAAATATGGGGTCAAACACAGAGCAACAACTCTTTACCATCCCCAAGCGAATGAACAGGTAGAAAGCACAAACAAGGTATTGGAGAATATCTTGACAAAAACTATAGTAAGTCATCGCCGAGATTGGTCGAAGAAACTTCTAGAAGCTCTTTGGGCATATGGGACAACATGGAGAAATACAACCAGGTTTTCACCATTTGAGCTAGTCTATGGGAAATCCCCCTTGTTTCCAGTAGAGTTCGAGATTAGTATGCTCAGAACGGCTTTGGAAGTGGAATTAGACTTAACAGAGGTCTAGAAATACCGGCTGGAATAGCTCAATGAGTTAGACGAGATTCATTTAGTAGCTGTCTAGAGAACCACTACTATCTAACAATAGAGAATGAAATGGCATGCTAAATTTATCAAGAATAAGGAATTTCACACAGGAGACTGGGCATTGCTCTATGACTCCCGGTTCAAAGATTTCAAAGGAAATCTTCACACTCGTTGGATGGGACCCTATGAAGTGGACACTGTATTCGGCAATGGAACAATCAAATTGGTTACAGTAGATGAAAATCGTACTTCCTTCCTACGAACGGACACCGTCTAAAGTTATACCACTGTCCAACTTCTAAGGATGCATTCATCAAACATCTTTCTGATACATCTGGTTTGATGGTTGTTGGTGCATAGAATACTCCCTCTTCCTTCTATTAAAATAATAATAATAATAATAATATAATATATATATATGTGTGTGTGT
>APFE031372456.1:37057-78491 GCA_000404065.3 Pinus taeda | reverse complement strand
GGAGGAGATCATGGAGGATAGGGTTATGTGTCACCATTGGTTGAGAAATATGTGGGTCAACGGAGAGAATAGTGGGTCAACATTTATGAGGTTGTTATCGTAGTTTTTTTATAAATAGGAGTACCTCCTCCATTCCAAAAGGAGGACTCTTAGAGCATTGTATCCAACCTATGATGGAATAGAATAAAGCTTTGTTTTACATATATTTCCATTAATTAGTTTTAGAAATAGTTTTCCATTATATAGTTTTAGATATAAGCTATCTTAATGTAGTATATGGAATGGCTTGTCACTTTGTTCTTAGGAGAATTGAGCTCACTCGAGAAGGAGCAAAGGAACATGTTGTTTCATATTAGATCTTATTTTATTTAATTGCTTAGATGTTTGATGTTTTAGGATTTGATTGATGAATGAGTTTTCAATTAGAGTCTTATCAACATATGAGAGGACAACAAGAGTCTAAGTTAGGCTCTCTCTCTATTTGATTTGTATGATAATTGGAATTCATCTTTTTGCTTTTATGTTTCAAGTTATTTAATTTAGTTTACGCTTGTGGATGAATCATAGTTTAGTATGGATTAGTACAAGAGAGGACGATCAAGAGACTAAGTTAGTCTTTCTCTCTTTGAATCTAAACAACAATTAAAGTTCATCCTCTTGTTTGCATTTCAAGTTTCTAGTTTTATGATTTATCTATGATACTGTAGGGAAGGACAACCAGGATCTCCTTAGTTAGGAGCCTCTTCCCTTGCATATTATATTGAATCATAAATAATTTCCCTAGACATAGAATTAGTCACCTACTCCTGCACATATAGTGCTGGCATCATCAAAAGCTTGCGAGTTTCC
Organism: Pinus taeda; assembly: GCA_000404065.3. Taxonomy (NCBI): domain Eukaryota; kingdom Viridiplantae; phylum Streptophyta; class Pinopsida; order Pinales; family Pinaceae; genus Pinus; species Pinus taeda. Next base: position 77,642 of record APFE031372456.1, on the reverse strand, counting down.
CTGGTCGATAATTTAATGCAGCAATATAAGCACAATAAATTGCCCAACATCAAGTTCCAGCAATATTGTTTGAACTGTGATCTTATGCAACTTTTGAATGAGTGGCCACACTTCTTTGTCCTTCTTCCATTCATCCCTTGCTTCATTTATCCAATATGGTTGGATAATAGAAATAGAACAAAACAATGCTTCCACATCCTCATCCTTTCTTGAGAGTGCATCCGTAACAACATTTTGCTTCCCTTTTTTGTAGATGATTTCAAAGTCATAACCCAACATATTTGTGACCCATTTTTTCTGTTCTTCTAAAGATAATGTTTGTTTTAAAAAGTATTTAAGAATATCATAATCCACTTTTACCTTGAAGTGTCTTCCCATTAGGTAAGGTCGCCATTTCTTAAATGCGTGTAGTATTATCCACATTTCCTTCTCATAAATAGCTTGCTTGAGATGTAGCCATAAAAATACCCAATCACCTACATCAAAACTTCTTTCACTGCAATGTTGATCTGCCTATTGTTTCATTTGATTCTGCACCAAAGTGGCGTTATCCTTTAAAAGTTGGAGAATTTGTTGTTGATGCTCGATGTGATCTTTCACTACTTGAATCTTTTTCTTCTTGATATGTCCTTCTATCTTGAGAGTTTTAGGAGTGGTATTTTCTCCCAATGCATTACAAGTTATGATTAGATTTATTTCTTGATGCTCGATGTGATCCTTCACTTCTTGAACATTTTTCTTCTTGATATGTCCTTCTATCTTGATAGTTTGAGGAGTAGTAATTTCAGCGAATGCATTACAAGATATCGTCAGATTCATTTCTTATTTCTCAATGTGATCTTTCACTTGAACCTTTTTCTTCTTGATATGTCCTTCTATATTGAGAGTTTGAGGAGTGGCAATTCTTGCCAATGCTTTACAAGATATGGTCAGATTCATTTCTTCTTTCTCTGGGGTTGGTTCCTGGTGTATATCCTCTTCTTTTGACATTTCTTGATCCTTTTTTCCCTCCTCTTCATAATCAATGTAAAATAATTTCTTCTCAGCACACTTATACCCTTTAATGTATTTGTTATCACAATTGTAACAAAGCCCTTTTACTCTTTTTTCTTCCAATTGTTGTGTTGTCAACCTTGTAGGTTCTGGAAGGCTAGGAGAAACAACACTTCCATCTTTATAGTTGTGAGGGGTAGACTTCCTTCTTGCCATAATTTTGCTTTCCACTTTTCTTTCCAATGAATGAATCAGGCTCCCAAAGATGAACCTCATGTTGAATGTTATCCTTTAAAGTCCCTATGGAGACATTAATCCTCCGCTTCTATGGAATATCATTTTCCCTTATATTCAATTTTAGAAAGTCCTCAATATGATCTACCATTGAACAATTTTGCTTGAGATTTATCAATTGGCTAAAGAAGGTGTTTCTCTTTGTATCCTCATAATGCGCTATAATTTCCTCCATCAAAATTGACCACATAACAAGTGGTTTATGAGAACAAAGCCCTTTATACCATAAAAATTGATCTTGTTCTAAATATGAAGATGCAATACATACCTTTTGTAACAGTGGTACATGATGAGCCCCAGAAATAGGTAACTATATGGGCTCATTCTGCCTCTTATTTCGACTTAATCCACCATTCTCATTAGTTTGTTGCATGTTTTTGAATATATTTAAGTTAATAGAGTGAATTGGGTTAGTCACTTTGCCATGTAGTCTAATGAGTGTTTATTGCAGATTTTTTGGACAATGTTGGACAAAGACAAGGAATTTATGAGCAAATGGCAGCCAAATTCAAGGAAAAAAGGGAAAAGGACTTGTAGGGAGGGTGTCTCCTTCATTAATGACCTCTTTCCTCGAATCCTCCATCAGTAACTCGGAGCAAAAAGGCTCACATTGATAATTCCAAGGGGCAGCCGAGCAAGTCAAGTAGGACTGGTGTCTATCTTAAGTTTTAGGAAGCCGGGTTCCTTGATTTTAGGAGGACTATTGGGAGTCCCCATTTTTATAAATAATAAGGCTTTGATCCTTAGTAGGTTAGCTAGTTGTTAATATATTTTCGCACTTTTGTGTAGTACATTGATCAGCTTATTCTCGAGTTCTTTTTTAAGACAATTTATGTGATTTAACTGCTATTTTTTGAGAAATGAAGATGAATTTTTTTTTGAACCAGCACTGATCTCTTTCAAAGGGTTGAAGCTCTTGGGTTAGGGCCCAACCCAAGCTGCTCAGCACCTCCTTTGTGTATTTATATGTTTTCTTGCTTCCATTCATGAGTTAACTTCTGTTGCTTAAATTCATCTTACTTTGTTAAATTAGGTTGCTTTTGATGATTAGCATAGTTGTTTTTGTATCAGTTGTGCAAGTAGGTTGCTACAGTGACAAAATAAGATTCAAAAAGGCCACAATAGGCCCTGATCTCCTTCTCCCTTCTCAGGACTATGATTTGAGGTCAAGGCACTATTGCTACCACCAAAAACACTGTTTTTGCTCTTCCAATGTAGTTGCTAGTGTGATACTTTGAGTTGGAAAAGTTGATATTAGTTCAGATTAACTTGCTTAGATCATTTCCTATTCATTTACCATAGTTATCTCACATTCTTTTCTGTTCGTAGGTTACTGATTAGCATTTTCTATTTTTAGGTCAAAAATTAGGTTAAGCTAGACAAAACTCTATTTTTAGCTCTTTCTTTGGTCAATTTTGATAAGTAAGTGTGAAGATCTCTTGCAGGACATCTCAGATCACCATCCCTCCATAGAATAGCCAGCACCAACCCACTTCTCATAGATTACTCAGCTCACTCACAACCTTTTGCTAATCTGCCCTAATTTCTGTGTTCTTTCATAAAGATGTTTTCTTGCCATTTGAACAAATCCAACCATCTCCTTCGTCCTTGACCTTCCTTGACAAAGTTATATACCCCTCAAAACCTTCATCCACCCTTCATTTCCCCATTTCCCATCATTTTTCCACCTTCAAACCTCAAAAAACCACTTTCAGCCTCCTCTTGTAGATCCTCCTGTAGAACCTCTTGTAGATCCCCTGCAGCCTCCTGTAGAACTTCCTGTGAGTGATTTTTGTTTTTTCTTCTTCTACTTGCAAAACTGAAATGGATTGAACAAAAAATTGCAACTAACGGAAATGAATCTACTCTTGTTGAAATGGAAATTGCAGAATGGAAATGAAAGTGGAAAATGACTAATCTACGTTTGCTGAAATGGAATTGCAGAATGGAAATGAAAGTAGGAAATGCCTAATCTATGCTTGCTGAAATGAAATTGCAGAATTGAAATGAAAGTAGGAAATTCCTAATCTACCTTCGCAGAATTGAAATTGCAGATTGAAATGAAACAATTACTCTACTTTTGCTGAAATAAACTACTTAGTAGAATGTTGTAGTAGAAAATAGAAGAAAAGCAGTAATCACAAAATACTCTGACGCTTCCTCGGCAACGACACCAAAAAGAATGGTGGGCTCCAATATTACAGCAATAATGCTACAACTCCTGGGGCTTCCTTCTTTACCTTTATCAACCCGGTAGTTCATAACAAACTTGGAAGTGACAGTGCTATATGCACAAGTACTAGGCTCTTACTGTAGGCTATCACTTGATCAGCTAGCGCAAGTTCGCTAGGAGCTTAAGCCAACTTCTATGAGTTCTCAGAAAATAGTTTATGTGATGTAACTGCTTTTTTTATAAATGAAGATGAAACAGTTTTTGAGCCATCACTGATCTCTTTCAGAGGGCTGAAGCTCTTGGGTTAGGGCCCAACCCAAGCTGCCCAGCACCTCCTTTGTGTATTTATATGTTTTCTTGCTTCCATTCATGAGTTAATTTCTGTTGCTTAAATTCATCTTACTTTGTTAAATTAGGTTGCTTTTGATGATTATCATAGTTTTTTTTGTATCAATTGTGTAAGTAGGTTGCTGCAGTGAAAAAATAAGATTAAAAAAGGCCACAGTAGGCCCTGATCTCCTTCTCTCTTCTTGGGACTATGATTTGAGGTCAAGGCACTACTGCTGCCACCAAAAACACAATTTTTTCTCTTCCAATGCAACTGCTAGTGTGATACTTTGAGTTGGAGAAGTTGATATTAGTTCAGATTCACTTGCTTAGATCATTTCCTATTCATTTACCATAGTTCTCTCACATGCTTTTCTGTTTGTAGGTTACTGATTAGCATTTTCTGTTTTTAGGTCAGAAATTAGGTTAAGCTAGACAAAACTCTGTTTTTAGTTCTTTCTTTGGTCAGTTTTGATAAGTAAGTGTGCAGATCTCGTGCAGGACATCTCAACTCACCATCCCTCCATAGAACAGCCAACACCAGCCCACTTCTCATAGATTTCTTAGCTCACTCACAACCTTTCGCCAATCTGCCTTAATTTCTGCGTTCTTTCATAAAGCTATTTTCTTGCCATTTGAACAAATCCAACCATCTCCTTCATCCCTGACCTTCCTTGACAAAGTTCTAGACCCCTCAACACCTTCATCCAGCCTTCATTCCCCCTTTCCCATCATTTTTCTACCTTCAAAGCTCAAAAAACCACTTTCGGCCTCCTCATGTAGATCCTCCTATAGAATCCTATAGATCCCCTGCAGCCTCCTGTAGAACTTCCTATGAGTGATTTTTGTTTTTTCTTCTTGTACCTGCAAAACTAAAATGGATTGAACAACAAATTGCAACTAACTGAAATGAATCTATTCTTGCTGAAATGGAAATTGAGGAATGGAAATGAAAGTGGGAAATGACTAATCTACGTTTGCTGAAATGGAATTGCAGAATGGAAATTAAATAAGGAAATGCCTAATCTATGCTTGCTGAAATGAAATTACAGAATTGAAATGAAAGCAGGAAATGCCTAACCTACTTTTGCAAAATTGAAATTGCAGAATTGAAATGAAACAAATACTCTACTTTTGCTGAAATAAACTACTTAGCAAAATGTTGCAGTAGAAAATAGAAAAAAAGTAGTAATCACAAAATACTTTGACACTTTCCCAGCAACGGTGCCAAAAAGAATGGTGGGCTCCAGTATTGCAGCAATAATGCTGCAACTCCTGGAGCTTCCTTCTTTACTTTTATCAACTCGGTAGTTCGTAACAAACTTGGAAGCAATAGTGTTGTATGCACAAGTACTAGCTCTTATTGCAAACTATCACTTGATCAGCTGGCACAAGTTCGCTAGGAGCTTAAGCCAACTTCTATGAGTTTTCAGAAAACAGTTTATGTGATGTAACTGTGTTTTTTTTTATAAATGAAGTTGAAACAGTTTTTAAGCCAGCATTGATCTCTTTCACAGGGCTGAAGCTCTTGGGTTAGGGCCCAACCCAAGCTACCCAGCACCTCCTTTGTGTATTTATATGTTTTCTTACTTCCATTCATGAGTTAATTTCTGTTGCTTAAATTCATCTTACTTTGTTAAATTAGGTTGCTTTTCATGATTAACATAGTTGTTTTTGTATCAATTGTACAAGTAGGTTTCTACAGTGAAAAAATAAGATTCAAAAATGCCACAACAGGCCCTGATCTCCTTCTCCCTTCTTAGGACTAGGATTTGAGGTCAAGGCACTACTGCTGCCACCAAAAACACAGTTTTTGCTCTTCCAATGCAACTGCTAGTGTGATACTTTGAGTTGGAGAAGTTGATATTAGTTCAGATTCACTTGCTTAGATCATTTCCTATTCATTTACCATAGTTCTCTCACATGCTTTTCTGTTCGTAGGTTTCTGATTAGCATTTTCTGTTTTTAGGTCAGAAATTAGGTTAAGCTAGACAAAACTCTATTTTTAGTTCTTTCTTTGGTCAGTTTTGATAAGTAAGTGTGAAGATCTCTTGCAGGACATCTTAGCTCACCATCCCTCCGTAGAATAGCTAGCACCAACCCACTTCTAATAGATTTCTCAGCTCACTCACAACCTTTCGTCAATCTGCCCTAATTTATGCGTTCTTTCATAAAGTTGTTTTCTTTCCATTTGAACAAATCCAACCATCTCCTTCATCCCTTACCTTCCTTGAAAAAATTCTAGACCCCTCAACACCTTTATCCAGCCTTCATTTCCCCATTTCCCATCATTTTTCCACCTTCAAACCTCAAAAAACCACTTTCGGCCTCCTCCTGTAGATCCTCCTGTAGAACCTCCTGTAGATCCCTTGCAGCCTCCTATAGAACTTTTTGTGAGTGATTTTTCGAGGTCTGATCGCAATGAAAGTCTTCAGAAGGGTACTAGAGAATTCTTAGGACTTCTACACACCTTCCTCACCTTCTGCAAAATCCAACTCTATCTTCCTTTGCCACCAAACCTTTGCATAGTCACAACTAGTTAGATCTCAAGCATAATAATTCCACATAAAAATATTCAAAAGTACAAAAAGATGATATCTTCTCATTTCTCTTCAAAAGTAGCTTGAATAAATGAAATTTACCTTTTTAATAGTCAATGGCACTCACTTCATTAGTTTCCATCTCTTTTCTTGCAAAAATAGGGTTAGTGGGTAAACAAGGGTTTGCTAGGGTTTGCGTTTCATTTTAGTTTTCCTTCTCTTTCTGCAAGTAGAATAGCCCTTGCAGAGTTAGCTTTCTTCCATCACAGTAAAGCTTATTATGAGAACTCATAGAAGTTGGCTTAGGCTCTTAGCAAACTTGCACCAGCTGATCAAGTGACAGCCTGCAGTAAGAGCTAGTACTCATGCATACAGCACCATCGCTTCCAAGTTTGTTACGAACTACTGGGTTGAGAAAAGTAATGAAGGAAGCCCCAGGAGTTGTAGCATTATTGCTGCAATACTGGGGTTAGCTCAAAGAAATTGAGAAACTGGAAAAGAAGGCAGAACAATAGTCCCAAGAGGAAGGTAAGGTAAAAGAAATACCAGAGCCTAGACCTTAGCCTAACTTAGGCTCCTATTACAATATTCTGGAGGGTGGGAAGATCATATCACAAAAAATTGCATATCAGGGGGCCGAAGGAGCCACTGAACCACTCTATTTCATGAACCAAAGGAGGCCACATGGACCCATACCTTACCAGTAGGGAATGCAATGGGCATCCCAAACCTATTGCAACCCCAATCACGCCACTTCCATGCCTTCTTTGGGTCCCCCTGCTCATCCTTCCTATTCCACACCCCCTCCTTGGTTGTATCCATCTGAATACCATGCTCCTCCAGTTGCTCATTCATTTCACTCTTATGCTTAGCCACAACCTCAATGGAATGCACCTCATCAAGGGTGGAGGACCCTGTACAACTCTCCTCCCGCTCTTTTGCCTCCACCGCCTGTTCAACCACAACCATTACCTCCTCTTCCACCAATAAAACCCCAAATACCTGCTCAACCGAATCCAAACCCCAATAACAGAGAGACCCAACAGGTATATAGTGGAGAAACATCATGTCCGACCCATGCTGTGGAAATTTAGGAGATTAACCTATGATCTAGGAAGGTTCTCCCAGATAGCCAACCTCCTCCTAAGGAGGATGAGGAAGAAAAATAGGAAAGTGAACCCGAAGCCGTTCCACCCTTTCCTGAGAGACTAACTAGAACCACACAACCGACCCTAAAAGAAACTAAAATTCAAATAAGCATGTGAGAGAACTATGGTAAATGAACAGGAAATGATCTAAGCAAGTGAATCTGAACTAATATCAACTTCTCCAACTTAAAGTATCACACTAGCAGTTGCATTGGAAGAGCAAAAACTGTGTTTTTGGCGGCAGCAGTAGTGCCTTGACCTCAAGTCATAGTCCCAAGAAGGGAGAAGGAGATAAGGGCCTACTGTGGCCTTTTTGAATCTTATTTTGTCATTGCAGCAACCTACTTGCACAACTGATACAAAAACAACTATGGTAATCATCAAAAGGAACCTAATTTAACAAAGTAAGATGAATTTAAGCAACATAAATTAACTCATGAATGGAAGAAAAAAAACATATAAATACACAAAGGAGGTGTTGGGCCCTAACCTAAGAGCTTTAGCTCTCTGAAAGAGATCAGTGCTGGCTCAAAAACTGTTTCATATTTATTTATCAAAAAATAGCAGTTACATCACATAAACTGTCTTAAAAAAGAACTCGAGAATAAGTTAATCAATGTACTGCACAAAAGTGAGAAAATATGCTAACAACTGGCTAACCTACTGAGGCTCGAAGCCTTATTATTTATACAAATGGGGACTCCCAACAGTCCTCCTAAAATCAAGGAACTCGGCTTCCTAGAACTAAAGATAGACAACAATCCTACTTGACTTGCTCGGTTACCCCTTGGAATCATCAATGTGGACCTTTTGTTGGAAATAATACTAAGAGGGGGGGTGAATCAGTATTATCAGGTCAATTATTTTTCAATTCATACACAGATTTGTATACACTACTTAGGTTAGTGAAACCAGCGTATATACGCAACTTCAGTTAAGGAAACTAGCATATAAGTTATAATTTAATTATTCTTCAGATGCTGATGTCAGAACCATATAAACATTAACCAGGAATAGAAAAATAATGTAGATAGTCACACATAAGAACACAAGATATAAGGTGGAAACCCAATGTGGGTGAAAACCACCTGCTGCAACTTGTCTCTATCTTCTTTCAATTAAAAACTTCTTTTTACAATGATTCTGTACTAGTGCAGTCTTATACTAGTACGCAGGTTGCAACCTATAGAAGGCTACAACCTTCTCCCTTTCTCCAGCTTATCCTGGAAGGGAGCTACAACCCCCTTAGCTCTTGTACTAGCTGAGGTACTAGTACGTAGGTGCTAACCTACAGAAGGCTACAACCTTCTCTTTTCTTCCAGGGACCACATTTCATAAATTTTCAGACTGGATCCATGAATATCATCAATCAAACATCAAGTGTATCTGCATCAATCAATATCCTTTGTACAAACCAAAATAGAATCAACCAAACACTTCTCAGAATGTTGTAACCAAAAAACAGTAATAGTAACCAGACACCAATTTTGAACCCGGAACATTGCAGCAATAAATAGAAGCAGCTAAAGCATTTTTCATGAGACATACGCTACTTCAAAATGAGAAACCTGTGTACATACACATCTATCTCAAGACTAACCAGCGTATACGCTGTTTCCTCTCACTGAACCTGCGTGTATATGCGCCTCCGATGTGCCAAACCTGCGTACAGATCTATAAAATATAATTTCCTGCTTTTCACTTAATAAGACATCAATTATATCCAGATTATCAGATTTATAGATCTAATCATGCGCCAATTATAATAGATCAAGAATGACATAATGATACTACTATTCAAATTATCTATCAATAGAACTTATCCATATTTTAGCGCTCAGGTTCCTCCTTGGTTCAGGTCCAGTAATGCAACATAAACCATTCACCAGTTTTCTAGATCTTTCTCCTCTTAAGATATTCAATACTTTAGTCGATGCACTTGCCAAATGATCTCCTTCCCTTTCTATAGTCTTAGGCCTTACTCAAACCATGGTCCAAAACCATTGAGAACCAATACTAGGGACCGAATACTTGGGTTCAACACTTTGGATGCAATACCAAGGACCAAAACCATAGATTCAAATATGTCAGACTAAATACCATGGACCAAACATAAATTCTCCCACATGTACACACTTTTCTTTGCATGAAAGTGCGTGCATACGCATACGCACCTTTTGCTCGGTGATCTCGCGTGTATACGCGACTTTGCTGAGAGGAACCTGCGTATACCTTATTTTCTTCCATTCTGAGTGCTTGAGCTATGATTTTCCATTTGAGTGAGTTGCCATCAAGGACAACACCTGTGCCATAGAGCCAAACCTGTGTCATAATGCCAACAATCTCCCCCTTTGGACTTGATGGCAACCCTAAGTCACTCAAAATCATCCTCCCCGTTTGACATCAAGGGCAAAGGGTTATGCTCCCCATGAGTACATGCTAAATTCTCTGTTCTACTGTGCTCCCCCTGACTGTAGGCAAGGTCTGCAAGAAGATGTTCTTCAAAAGAAACATGACTTTATACATCATAAATGACCTTCCTATCACTACAGACTCATACATACATCCATCTCCCAACCAAGTGGGAATATACCAATATTGACTCTTCCACCCAACCAAGTGGGGATACATCAAGAATTTACACATGATAAAACAAGAACATTACTTCATCCATCCCAGGCATAGTGGGGAAACCAAGATAGACCGTTACATGACCTTGATAAGAAAAGAAATACATGACATAGAGACAAAATATCTACAACAAGACTATGATAGTTATCAACAACTATCATCAGCAGCATTTGTCAATCATCATTCAGACCAGCAACCATGTTCTCCCTCTGCACGATTCCACCTGAAACCAAAAACACTGTGAATTTGAACCAATATCTTCTAAGATAATGCCAACAATGCATTATTAGAAGAATATATGCTCCCCCTGAACCTATGTCAGATGGTCTCTGTCAGACTCATATCAGACTCTTTTCATCCTGAGCCTGGCCCACTGTTTATCTTCAAACCAACATATACACGACTGTATCTTCATAAATCGGCGTATGTACGCGGATCCTCCTCATGAAACTCGCATACAACCATTTTTCTTCTAAAACAAACAAGATTCAACAGCAAGATGATGCATCAACTACCCCCAGCTTCTATATGAGGTATTCAAATGTCTCCCTGGGCAGTGGTTTGGTGAGTATATCAACAACTTGTTCCTTAGAGGGAACATACTCCAATTTGACCTTTTGTTTAAGTACTTGTTCCTGGAGAAAATGGTACTTGATAGGTATGTGCTTAGTCTTTGAATGCATGACAGGATTCTTTGAAATACTGATTGCACTTGTATTATCACAAAAGATGGAGATAGGTGCAGCACAAGTGATTTGAAAATCTTGCAAAGTTTGCATCATCCAAAGGAGTTGTGTGCAACAAGATTCAGTAGCCACATATTCTGCTTTAGCTGTAGATAAAGCAATTTAACTTTGTTTCTTGCTAAACCAAGATACTAATCTGAAACCCATAAAGAATGCACCACCACTAGTGCTTTTTCTGTCATCCACACTTCCTGCCCAATCTGCATCTGTATATGCATGAAGTGTGAGATCTACATCTCTAGGATACCATAAGCCATAGTTTTGTGTTCCTTGAAGATATTTGAAAATCCTCTTAACTACTTGAAGGTGTGCTTCCTTTGGATTTGCCTGAAACCTTCCAACTATTCCCACTGCATGCATGATGTCTGGCCGAGTACCTGTCACATAGAGCAGACTACCAATCATGCATCTATAGGTTGGTTGATGTACTATGTTGATTCATCATTAGTGCTAAGACTGCATCCTGTTACCATAGGGGTACATCCCGGTTTCGAATCTTCCATGCCATATTTCTTCAAGATCTGCTTTAAGTACTTGGTTTGTGATAAAAAGATACCGTCTTTATTTTGTTGGATTTGTAAACCAAGGAAATATGTCAGCTCACCAAGCAAGGACATTTCAAATTCTTTCTGCATCACCAAATCAAAGTTTTGACTCATGACTTCTTCATTGCTACCAAAGATGATATCATCAACATATACAACAAGTATTAGCAATTTATCATTATCAATTTTTATATATAGATTGCTATCTGCTGATCCTTTTGAGAAACCTTGTTGATGGAGGTATTTGTCCAGACGATAGTACCAAGCCCTTGGACCCTGTTTAAGACCATAGAGTGCCTTCTTAAGTCTGTATACAAGTTTTGGATCATTTCCAAGGATAAATCCTTCTGGTTGCTCAATATACACTTCTTCCTCTAAGTCCCCATTTAAAAAGGCTGATTTCACATCCAATTGAAATACTTTGAACTCTGAAAGCTAGAAAGTGCAAGGAACATTCTTATTGCCTCAAGTCTAGCAACTAGTGCAAAAGTTTCCTCAAATTCTATACCTTCTTGTTGAGCATACCCTTTACAAACAAGTCGTTATTCGGTCAAACTAGTCATTATCTGGTAAAATCTAGCTGTTATCTTTCTTGTCATTACCTTATCTAGAAAATTGGTTCGTCGGATATTCTACCCTATATATCTAATGTGCAAAGCGAGATCTGCTCATTCAACTTGTCTTGATGATGAACCACACTGGTGGGTTCGAAACGCGTCGACAAAAATTTCTCTATGTGATTTTCGCCGAAGAATCTTCAACAATTTGATATGGATCACAGAAGTCTCAATTCAATAAGTCTGGCCTTGTTTATAATAACTTCTCCATTTTCATTCATCTTGTTTTTAAATATCCATTTTGTCCCTATGAAATTCTTATCTTTCGATCTAGGAACCAACTCCCAAGTGTTATTCTTTTCGATTTGCTCAAGTTCTTCATCCATGGCCTTGACCTAGCATTCATCTTTACATGCTTCACTTATATTTTGTGGTTTAGTGGAGGAGAGCAATGCTAGATAGCTTGAAGCTTCAGAAATACTTCTTCTTGTTTGTACACCTGCCTCTTTCTGTCCCAAAATTTGAGTCTCTGGATGGTTCTTCTGGACATATCTGGATGGAGTCTTTTCTTCTATCCTTATCTATTCTTCTGGTGCCTCATGGGTTTCTTCTTCATCATGAATCTGATTTGATGTTGAAGGATAGTCCTCATCATCTTCAAATTTTTCAAATTTTACTTGCCTAGGAGTGTTTCCTTCTTCATCAACCACTACATCAATACTTTCAACAATTTTTCCAAGTCTTTTATTGTAACACTTATATGCTTTTCTGTGGGGAGAGTAACCAAGGAGAATGCCTTCATCTGCTTTAGGTTCAAACTTGCCAAGGTTTTCATCAATCCTTTTGATGTAGCATTTGCTTCCAAAAATTTTGAAGTATCTTACCGTGGGATTCTTACCAAACCAAAGTTCATGAGGAGTCTGAGTGCTGTTTACCTGAACGTTTGTCTTGTTAAGAATAGTAACTGCACCAAATGCGGCTTCGCCCTAGAAGGTTGCGGGAGTTCCAGACTCATCAAGCACAGCACAAGCCATTTGTTGAATCGTTCTGTTCATCCTTTCCACTACTCCCTTTTGCTGAGGAGTCCTTGCAGTAGAGAATTCCCTTCTTATTCCATGTTCTTCACAAAAATCGAAAAATTCATCCGAGGTAAATTCCCCTCCTCGATCAGATCTAAGGCATTTGATTCTGCGATCTGATTCATTTTCAACCAAGGCTTTGAATGATTTGAACTTTTCGAAAGCTTCATCTTTATACTTCATGAGTCCTATCCAACACATCCTTGAAAAGTCGTCAATGAACAATATGAAGTACTCTTCTCCTCGAGGTGACCTCTTCCTAGTTGGACCACATATATCAATATGGACAAGTTCAAGTGGCCTACTAGCTGATCCTTCCTTTTTAGGGAAATTAGTTCTGGTTTTTTCCCAAACTGACATGATTTGCATATTGTATTGTCTGGAATTCTAATGTCAGGAAGATCACGAACCGCCTGATATTTCCATGCTTTCCTTATCTGAGAAAAGCTTAGATGCTCCAATCTTCTGTGCCATAGCCAGTGTTCATCATTCTTGCTTAGATAGCATTGTTGTTGTCCTTCTTTGAATATGTATAAATTATTTGGAGTTCTTATGCCTTTGATCACTCTTTTTCCTGTATCAAGCTCACGAACAATACATTTATTTGATCGAAATATTACCTTAGTTCCTTGATCGCACATTTGACTGACACTCAATAGATTATTCTTTAAGCCATCAACATACATAACATTTCTAGCTTTGACCTTCTCTTTCAAATGAACAGAACCTTTACCTTTTACGAATGCTGGGGTGTCATTTCCAAATGAGACCTTCTTTTCCTTTTCTAAGGCACTATATGGCTGAAGTTTTTTTATTATCACCTGTCATATGTTTCGAGCATCCACTGTTGATGTACCACTGATTTTCCTATCCTTCTACATATAAGGCTATCCCACATATTTCTGGTTGTGGTTCTTTCTTTCTCCATGTTTTGGGACTAAATGAAGTTTGCTCCTTCTGAGTTGTTTGCCAAAACCTACTCCTGCATTCAGAGTCTTCATGACTGAAGTTGTTACAAATAGAACATTCTATTTCATTTTCAAGAGCATAAAAGTTATTGTAGGTCCTTTTCATGATCCTAGTCATACTCCTTTGTTTTTGAGCTTCCCTAGTCATGATAGTCTTGTAGGAAACACATTGAGAAGCTTCATGACCAAAGTTATGACAAGAGAAACATTGGCCATTGAAGACATTTATGTGATTATCAAACCTTCCAGCAAAATGATTGTAGTTTCTATTGACATCCATTCTTGAGGCAAATTGGGAATGATTTACCTGTGGTTGGTTGAAGCTTTTGTTCATCCTTGAAGTAGATTTCCCTTGATTTACTTGGTAATCTTTGTTCATTCTTGAAGCAAATTGTCCCTGATTTACCTGGTGATCCCCATCGTACTTTTGCTATCGATTATCAACCTATTCATTTTTCCTTGCTACATCAAGATAACTTTTGGAGGTGGATGGCTTCTTTGCTTGCTTATGTGCTTGAGACGTTTCTTCAGAATATCTAAGACCTATCTTGTTTAGAGGAGAACGCTGCACTTTGATAATTTCATCTAAAGTTTTAGCTCCTTTAGCAAATCTAAGATTAAGGGCTTTTGTTTTCTCAATTACTTTTCTAAGTCCCACAATTTCACATTCTAACTCTTCATTGTGTTTATCTCTTTCAACAAGTTGGAATGTCAGAGTATCTATGATCATATTCTTTTCTTCTAAACAAATTTTTAGTTTAGAAATTTCTTCATAAAGACTTTCTTCATTTATAGCATCCAAGAAATCATCATCTTCAAAGGCCATCAAAAGTCTATCATCATTACCTTGTTCATCTTCATCACTATTTGAAAGTCCATTACTGTCTTCATGAGTATAATAGCTCTTTTTACTTGCATTCTGTTTTCTGTTCCATCTAACTAGTTCCTTACCTTTATCTTTATGAGGACACTTGGCAGCATAGTGACCGAATCTTCCACAAGCAAAGCATTTGAAAGGCAGCTTACCTCTGAATCTTCCAGTTCCCCATTGAATTTTCTTGACAAAATTTGATTCTTCCTCTTATTCTGACATATATCCCGACTCATTGTGATCTCCTTTTCCTGAGGCTTTGAATGTAGCTTCTCTCCTGTCCGATGGTCCACCTTTTCTCATTTCATACGCAGTTAGGATTCCGTGCAGCTGTGACATGGTAATGCTCTGCAGATTCTGCTTTTCTTCTATGGCAGAAACTTTTGAATCAAACTTAGGAGACAAAGATCTTAGAACTTTTTCAACCAAAACAACTTCTTTTATTTCTTCACCCAAGTTGTTCATACAATTAACAATCTCATCTATACGTAGGAAATAGTTAGCCATGCTTTCATCATTGTGCATTCTGAGATTTTCATATTGAATTATGAGAGTTTGTAGTTTAGCTCATTTTACCTGATCATCTCCTTCATAGCTCAGAACGATCTTATCCCATATTTATTTTGCGGTTTTGAGCTGCATAACCTTGACGAATTCTGATTGAGATAGACTCCCTAGTAAAGTATTGACAGCCTTGGCATTCGTTTCATACTGCTTTTTACCAACCGTATCTGTAGGAGTTGCTGATGGAAATGTGTGTCCTATTTCTATGATATCCTAGACTTATGTACCAAGAGATTGAAGATAGGCTGTGATTCTTACCTTCCAATAGACGAAGTTGCTCCCATCAAAAATTGGTGGCCTAATCGACGACTCCTTTTCATAGTTGCTCATGATGATAGATCTTCCTTCAAGCGATCAAGCTTCTTCTGAAGGACCTGCTCTGATACCAATTGTTGGAAATAATACTGAGAGAGAGGGGTGAATCAATATTATCAGGTCAATTATTTTTCAATTCATACAAAAATTTATATACGCTACTTAGGTTAGTGAAACCAACATATATACACAACTTCAGTTAAGGAAACTAGCGTATAACTTATAATTTAATTATTCTTCAGATGCTGATGTCAGAACCATATAAAAATTAACCAGGAAAAAAAAAATATTGCAGACAGTCACACACAAGAACACAAGATATAAGGTGGAAAACCAATGTGGGTGAAAACCACCTGCTGCAATTTGTCTCTTATCTTCTTTCAATTAGAAACTTCTTTTTATAATGATTCTATACTGGTGCAATCTTATACCAGTACGCAGGCTGCAACCTGTAGAAGGATACAACCTTCTCTCGTTCTCTAGCTTCTCCTGGAAGGGAGCTACAACCCCCTTATCTCTTGTACTAGCTGAGGTACTAGTACGTAGGTGCTGACCTACAAAAGGCTACAACCTTCTCTTTTCTTCCAGGGACCACGTTTCATAAATTTTCAGACTGGATCCATGAATATCATCAATCAAACATCAAGTGTATTTGCATCAATCAATCTCCTTTGTACAAACCAAAATAGAAACAACCAAACACTTCTCAGAATGCTGTAACCAGAAAACAATAATAGTAACCAGACACCAATTCTGAACCCAGAACATTGCAGCAATAAATAGAAGCAGCTAAAGCATATTTCATGAGACGTACACTACTTCCAAATGAGAAACCTGCATACATACGCATCTTTCTCAAGACCAACCAGCGTATACGCTGTCTCCTCTCGCTGAACCTACGTGTATACGCGCCTCTGATATGCCAAACCTGCGTACAGATCTATAAAAGATAATTTACCGCTTTTCACTTAATCAGACATCAGCTATATCCAGATTATCAGATTTATAGATCTAATCATGCACCAATTATAATAAATCAAGAATCACACAATGATACTACTATTCAAGCCTTAAAATCTTGATTCATCAATAAAACTTATCCATCTTTTAGCGCTCATGTTTCTCCTTGGTACAGGTTCAGTAATGCAACATAAACCAATCACCAAGTTTCCAGATCTTTCTCCTCTTAAGATATTCAACACTTTAGTCGATGCTCTTGCCAAATGATCTCCTTCCCTTTTTATAGTCTTAGGCCTTACTCAAACCATGGTCCAACACCATTGAGAATCAATACTAGGGACCCAATACTTGGGTTCAATACTTTGGATGCAATACCAAGGACCAAAACCATAGGTTCAAATATGTCGGACTAAATACCATGGACCAAACATAAATTTTCCCACATGTACGTGCTTTTCTTTGCATTAAAGTGCGTGCATACGCATACACGCATTTTGATCGGTGATCCTGCGTGTATACGCGACTTTGTTGAGAGGAACCTGCGTATACCTTATTTTCTTCCATTATGAGTGCCTAGGCTGTGATCTACCATTTGAGTGAGTTGCCATCAAGGACAAAACCTATGCCATAGTGCCAAACCTGTGTCAAAATGCCAACAATATAATGAGACTTCGAAGGCTTACTGCATATACACCCCTTCCTTTAGGAAGGTTCTTGTGAGGAGGGATGTGATATTTGAGGAAATAGATTTAAAATATATTTAAGGGGAAAAAATTGGGCACCTTAGACACAAGTTCCTCATACCACAGGGTCACAGAGTTTAGGAGGCATGAGTTCATCTTTCTACAGTAGTTTCAATTGTCACTTCATCCCAGATTGTTAGTTCATAGGGTAATGACACACCTATTTCAACATCTTAGAGAATTGGTGGACAATATTTGAGTGTACAACCTTCCTCTACACATTTGGTAGATGAGGTGGATGAGAAAGATTATTCTGCTCCATTGAAGAGGAAAGTCAAGAGGTTGTAGGAGCTCTTGAAATATGTTAAGGAGTTGGTGGGGAGTCCCAAGAGTGTTGGCAAGGAGAGTAAACCACCAAAGAGGTTCTCCAGTTATTTGGGAATAGTGAGTAGCAATTGAGAGGAAGATCCTTATTCATATGAGGAGGAAACAAATCAACATGTCTAGAGATATGCCATGGCAGAAGAGTATGTTTCCATCATGAAGAATGATGTTTGGGAGGTAGTATCGAGACTGGAGGGTAATCCAATTGTGACATCTAGGTGGATATATAAGATCAAGTATCTTGTGGATGGTAGCAAAGAGAAATAAAAAGCAGATTTCTAGTGAGAGGATTTTCACAGGTGGAGGGAGTTGATTATGATGAGACCTTCACATATTTTTCTCAATACACTTTGATCTAAGCAATGATCTCCATTGCAGTAGAGATGGGGTGGAAGATCCACCAGATGGATGTAAACACTACATTTCTGAATGGAATTATATAGGATGAGGTGTACATTGAGTAGCCATATTCCTTTGAGATTCATGGGAGAGAGTATAGAAAGATCCACGAGCTTGACATTCAAAGATAGATACTTACTTGCAGGATATTGGTTTCGAGAAGAGTGAGGCAAATCCAAACATGTATTAAATTTGTATTGGAGGAGAGCCCCTCATTCTTTTACTATACATAGATGACTTGTTCATGAAAGGAGAGGACATACTAATAACTTCTTGCAAGAAGGCTCTTGCTTTAGAGTATGAGATGAGGGACCTTGGATTTATGCACTTTTTTCTATAGATGGAGGTGTGGTAGGAGGATGGGCATATATTGATAGGATGGGGAAAGTATGCAACTGATATTATGAAGAGATTTATGATGGAGGATTGCAAGCCTATGGCTTACACCGATGATCACAACTTCCAGAATCTTAACAATTCTAAGGGAGAGTTGGTTGACCCCACTTTATATCGTCAACTCATAAGGTCATTGAATTATCTCATCAATGCCATGCTAGATTTGTGTTTTGTTATTAACACTCTCAGTTAGTATCTAGTGGAGCCTAGGAGAGTGCATTAGACTACAATAAAACATGTGCTAAGATAGTTGCAAGGGACAATGGAATATGGATTGGACTATGTGTTAGGCGATAGAGTCCACTTGGTTAGATACACAAATTCTGATTGGGCAAGCTATGTAATGAACCAAAATAACACTTTAGGGTGTTGTTTTAGTTTGGGCTCAACAATTGTGTCTTGGCTCAATCATAAATAGAAGTCAGTGGCATTGAGTTTTGCATATGCGAAATACATGATGTCTAGTTAGGTGAGTTGTGAGGCCATTTGGCTTTGAAAGTAGTTGATGGGTCTTTTTGGTCAGTGGTTGGAGGCCATGATGATTTATTGTGATAATTAGAGTTGCATCAAACTCTCGTATAATATAGCATTTCATGATCGGTCTAAACATATTGACATAATATTCCATTTCATCTAAGATCATGTCTAAAGAGAAGTAATGAAGTTGAGATACATTTCCATTGATGAGAAAGTTATGAACATTCTCACTAAGTCCCTTATGAAGGGGAAAATTGTATTTTCAGGGACAAGATAGGAGTGGTGAAGAAAATTTTCCTTGCTAAGAGGGAGTGTTAAAATTAGCTAGTATAAGTGTCTTCCACATTGTCTTGGGGCTTGCAAGTGGGGGAATATCCTAAATTGACTTTGGTAATAAATTAAATTTATAAGATAAAGTGAAATTTAAGTGAAGTCAATGGAATATTAAAACAAAACATTTGGATCATGAGGGGCTAAGATAAAATATCTGCCATTGATCTTGGAGGCTAGCTGGAAGGTAAAGAGACACACCCATTTGGCTTCTTAAGTGGCATGAATCCCAAGGAGAGCTCA
The DNA here is from genome assembly GCA_000404065.3 of Pinus taeda. Classification (NCBI taxonomy): domain Eukaryota; kingdom Viridiplantae; phylum Streptophyta; class Pinopsida; order Pinales; family Pinaceae; genus Pinus; species Pinus taeda. Next base: position 58,019 of record APFE031372456.1, on the reverse strand, counting down.
TTCTTCAATTGTGTGAGAGACACAAGAGACCAAGATGGGAGGTCGAGCTGAGGAGAAGGTGGAGACAAAAAGAGGCACACATTCCAAGGAAAAGTAGCATAAATTTCCAAGTAGAATAAGTGGCATGCAAATTGAGGAAGATGTACCATCTGTAGAGGAAAGTAAAGCAACATTAAATCAAAACAATCCATTTTGTCTATTGTTCATGCATAGAAATCAAGGAATATTTTTGAGTCAGATTGGCACGCATTTTGACATAGATTTGACAATTTTTATGGGAACGAAATTCGAGGAGGAGAAATTGCATTTAATGTTGTAGTAGGTCATACAACTATACGTAATTCTAGGAATAATTTGGCACAAAATTTGAGGAGCAATTGTGGCATGAATTTTGAGAAAAGGGGCTGCTAATTGGTTGAGATAAGTTGCTAAATTATGTTGAATTACTCAGTTGTAAACAATTTTCCAAGGGCTTAAATAATAATGAAATCTCCCTCTTACATTAGTTTTCCCTCTCGGGTTTTTTAGGGACAGTTTGTCAAAAATTTTGAGTTCTATTGATGATTTAGATGTTAATAATTTGCTAATTTAAATTTTAGATTTTTCTTCTATGTTGTTGTTCATAAAAAATAGACTTTTGGTCGCTGAGTTGTATACAATTTTTTGTAATTTTATTGGAACAATTACCTATGTGTAGACAAATTATTTGAAGAGATTCCTACAAGAGATTTATAAACTTTAGGTTAATTTATGAGTGTATTTTTTCACATTACTTTGATACTCAAGTAGTAGTGAATATATCCCATGCACGTCATCTCAAAACACTTCTTCAATTCTTTCTTTATGGATGAATTATATTCTTCTTTGTTCCCTATTATCAAAATATCACCAACATACACCACAATATATATAATAACACTGCCAACTTTCTTGACAACAAATGTTGCATCATTAAGATTAAATTTCTTGAAATGGATATTCAAAATATGTTCAATTAACCTTTCATATCATGTGCAAGGTTCTTGTTTTATGTTATACAAAGAATTAATGATCTTGCATACCTTATGTTCTTGACCCTTCATAGCCAATCCTTCTAGTTGAGACATCTAGACATTATCTTTCAAATACCCATTTATAAAATCTTCCTTCACACCCATGTGATGAATCTTCCACCTGTTTCTACCAAATATAAGAAAAAATGAATTGTAGCTATTTTACTTGCCAGAGAAAATTTCTCCTCACAATCTTTACCTTATTTCTATGCAAATCCTTTTGCTATGAGCCTCACCTTATGCTTGTTAAGTGAGCCATCTAATGTGTGCTTGTTCTTGTGGATCCTCTTATAGATAGTTTATATGTTTCCAAATGGAGGATCTACAAAATTTTATGTCCCATTCTTGATGAGAGCATCACATTCCTTTTGATAGCTTCTTTCCACTCATTATGAATAAAAACTTGTTCAAAGAAAATTGGTTCAAATTTAGTAGGTAAATTAAATTCACAACCATACAAAAATTCTATATCATTAACATCACCTAAATTTGAATAATCTACATCACCTCCATCATTTATTTTGTATAAATTCTAGTTCCTATCTTTCCAACCTCATTATAATGAACACTTTCAAGTGTCTTCATGAGCCACTTCGGATAATTCTTTAATGTTCTAGGTTTCTCAACTGATTGAGTTGCTGCTACATGAAGTGGATATATCTTCTACATGACGGGAAAATTCAAAATGATATTTCATAGATTGATCTAAGATAGGGACCCCCCTTCAAGATGTTAAATCTCATTATCAAACTCACAATATGTATTTACATGGGTAAATATATGAAGATGATAAAGGTACCTTTGAGAAATCTTGTCACTTTAGTGGATTCAAGAAAAATCACATGTTTGGAAGGAATAAACATTTTCTTAGCTCATTTTAAGATGATAAACCTTGGTGGTATTTGGGTACCCAAAGAAACTGCACCTTCAACAACATGCAACTAGTTTATTTATTTTTTGCTTAGGAATTAAAGCATAACAAGTGTAATAAAATACATTGATATGCCTTACCAAGGAATGCAGTTATACCACATTTCATAAGGTTTCTTGTTCACAAGAGTGTTATATGGAATTATGTTTCTTAATTACAATACACACATAACTACATCAACCCAAAACATCAACTTCACATTCTTGAAAAATGACATTAAACACACCATATTCAAGAGCACCATGTCACTCATTCTTTCTATTACACCACTCTATGAAGGATTATATGGAATAATTCTTTAATTATTATTTCCATATTGGAAAATATAGATTTAAAAACCGTCATAAGTATACTCCCCATCATTATGAATATGAAGAGTGCCGATATGATATTATGCTTCATTTTCAATCCATACATGAAAAATTTAAAATGTTTCAAAATGCTTGATATTTCTATTTCAACAAATAAAGCCAACATCTTGGTGTAATCATCAATAGAAGTCATGATATATTGATTACCAAAACTAGATGCAACAGGCATGGGGCAACACAAATCAAAGTGTATCAACTCTAGTTTTCTACATGCCTTCAAAGTGGAATCATGAAAATGATACTTGCTATATCTACCAAGGATACATGAGTCATATTGCTTCAAATTCCTCGGAATTGTATGAAAACCAAAAACACAATTTTCCTTCAACATATGAATGTCATCATAATTGATGTGTCCAACATAACATGACACAAGATATTACATGAAAATGTACCTTCATCATGGTAACAAAGGTATGTAGAATTTTGTGACCGTGTATATGTCCCTTTTAGATTAAAAAAATCTCTCATTATCTTATCATTTCATGACAATCATGTTGTCAAAATACCTCCTCCTTTCAAATTTTCCATCAAACATGTGAATATTATGGTCTTACTATTGAATTTGCACAAGAGACAACAAGTTCCTTTGCAACTCGGGAAGATATAGAACATGATGTAAAAGAAAGTTTGGGTATCCAGGTTGTTTGAGCATGATGGTGTCAATTCCCATTGATTTTAGTTTGGATCTATTTGCAAAGTTTTACATACCTTATATATTTTCATTCAATTCCTCAAGGAAGTATCTTCAACTCTATGTTGAAAAGATTGAAGAAAAATGTATTAACTCTAATTTTGAATGTGAATCCTATATGTGTGTGTGTACACACACACTTCAACTTCTTGCAATCACCCACAAAATATTTGATAAATATAATGTGATGAATCACCTCTTCACTTATAGTAGTAGCATTCAAGGCATATGATTTCTTATCTTATTCATCCATATGGAAAAGACTTTATCTATAATAGGCTTGGTAGTGAGGTATCTCTATGACAAATGCCATCTCAAAGATCATTGAAGATAAGAATATGTTCAAGTTTCCTTGACCATTTTGGAAAATTTTCTTTTTCATTGAGTACCACACAAAAAATTGAGACAAGACAATGCATTTTCACCATTAGGTGCTCCTCACAAAACAATTTCCTTCCCAATAACATCTAGGTGTTGGATATATTATATAGATTGGAATTAAACAAGATTTGGGTCTAGTTGGTAAAATCCATGCAAACTTAAAAAGAATTAAGCACCACTTTGGTATAGAAAGTCCTTAATGAATCTAGAAAAAACACCGTAAATAATATTTAATTAGTGATCCACATATTTGCCTCAAATTATTCATAGTTCACATTTTGGAGTTACTCAATATTGTAGGGACCTTCCTTAGGTTGCATATTATTATTATTATTATTATTTTAAACAACCAAACATAGATCATACCAAAAAGTTATTGGATGTAGGAAATCATACTCACATTTTTATTAATGAAATAAGAAGCAAGATCTAAGTTACTCTAAAACAAGTAATGATGCAATATAAATATTTCTTTTAGAACCATTCATCCATAGTTCAAAGTTACACTCAACACCATATCCTTCAGCTTTACATTCTAATAGTTATGTACAATAATAAACACATAATAAAATTTTATAGAAACATAAGGTACCATTCACCAAGGGTGGAGATTCAATCTCGTTTTTGTTACTTCTTGTGCTCCCTTGTTGCTATCTGTGTACTATTGAAGAATGTAACTAGTATCGGCCTTCATAATTATATTTGAGTAATGATGTAATGTATTTGTCAAAAGAAAGAAAAAAAATTTTATTGCAAAAAAAATGACTTATTAAATCATGGGTTTCATGCTTGGGTCAATGGTCATTAGGTCAAAACACCCATTGCATGCTCTAGGATTTTTATTTTGATTCAAATTATAAGTCAATATATTCTAGACCCTTATTGGGATATTTAAACTCTAGAAATAAAATTATTTTATGTGTTTTCCCTATCCCCCATTAAGTCAACTTCCTCATTTAACATGTTGGCATCAATCTCATGATGTCGGCCTAAAAAATATAGACTCCAACCACTATATATATAAAATATACTCGACCTGTTTTGAAGGATTCACTTCATGAAGTTAATCTGAAACTTGAAGTGACAAAAAGGAGGTTTGAAAGAAAAGAAAAGAAGGACAAGATCAACAAAGAAAGAAAGAATATTCTCGGCCGAAATTTTTGTTACTCTGCCACATATGTGATGTTGACTAAGTAATATTATAGTAAGGGTCGAATATTTGTAGTAAGGGTTGAAAATTATAACTGAAGAAGATTTATGTTGTCTTGTAAAATGTCAAACAATTGAACTTGGCTTCAAGGAGGTCGACTTGGTGGATGGAGGAGAGTTCTTGTCTTAGTCAAGAAGGACTTGGTTGTTTCATCACGATTTGAATCTATAGTTGAATAGTTGACTGGGTTTTCCCCTTCATTGGGGTTTTTCCCTCATTGACTTCCTACATCTTGTGTCCTATTTTGTTTTTGGTCTTCCTTTATCGACATTATTCTTGTTGATAAGAATAAGATAATTTAAAAGAAGAACTATGTTAGGTCCCTATAATACTACTGTATTCCCTCATTTTTATTGTCAGTGTTGCCCCCTTATTGTTATTGTTGTGCCCATGTAGTCCCCATATTGTTATTATTGTGCCCCATAGAAGCCCACCATTGTTATTGTTGTGCCCTTTCATTATTATTGTTATGTCAGCTCTGATTATATTGTGACCCCTTAGGCTCCTGTATATAGAAAGGAGGTTTTGTCATTTGAATCATCCAAGAATTGTTCATTTGCGTAATGTAAAGGAGGTTTCCCCCTCGAAGAGACTAATTTTGAAGTCGTTGATCTATCTCTTCTTCCATTTTGTGAGTTGGTTGCATAACATTTGGTATCAAAGATTTGGATTCTAGGATTTTGCTGCTTCAAACATGTCATCATGGAATTTTCTCTATAACGTTTTCTATACAAAGCTTCAGAAGCTGAAATGGAAACCACGTAGAGCCGAAATATTCATGAACTTTGTGTCCGAATTTCAGATCTTTTCTTTCTATATTTTTAGAGATATGAGATGAGAAAGTTAGGGTTTTTGCAAGCTCCAGAATTCCATCTCAAACAGGTGACCTAGGGAAAATCGTCATAATTGTCTTACTGAGCATCAAATTTGATTTAGTAAAAAGTGATAGAAATAGAATAGAATTTAGTCTTATGGTTATCAATTTCAGGGCCGAAGGTCGAAACAATGACACATGGTACATCGTACAAGTTAGCTCTATTTAACCCGTCTATAATTAGGTTATTGTGGGAGATCTGGCATAAATATTTCCTGAAGAATCCAATCTTGGTGAGACTTATGGGGTTGGAAATAATACTCATAGGGCTACGAGAGGATGAAATTTCAGACCTTGGAGATCCGAAAATACAGAGATACAACATATTCAATATGGAGCTCCTACAAAGTTAAAAAGAAAGGTGTGTAGCATTTTAAAATTTGTATAAGTTTTGTTTGGAAAACTAGTTTGAAGTGATTTAAAGGGAATAGTGAAGCATAATTATCATTAATTAATGCCCCCAAAAAATAAAATGGAAACACCTAGTAAGCAACCCGAAAGCTGTAACAACCCTGGTAAAAATTCCATGTAAAAATATATAAGACCACAGTTGATGGAACACGTATTCCAAGCTGAATGTTGGGAAAATCATCCTAGGGGGTGTTCATTTGGTTGTTTATGGCTAAGGAAATTGGCAAAGGAAATGGATAAGGATTTGGAAAGGAAAAATGGAATTTTTAGCATATTTATTTATGAAAATAATGGAAATTAGGAGAAAAAAGAGGTGAAAGGTCACATGTTGCATGTGAAGAGGAAATTGAAGGAAAATGAAGAAAATAAAGGCCTCATCCATAAAAAGGCTTATGAAGATCAGTTGGTAATCTTTTTTCAATTAATTTTTGAAGATCTCTCATTATTCTCTCTCTCTCTCTCTCTCTCTCTCTCTCTAATATTCGCGAACACAGAGTTTCATGGAGCAATTTTGGCATTGGAGCAAGACAAGCAAAGAAGGCAAGAGGAAGCAAAGATCAAGTAGGGAAGGGCTAGATAAAGCAACTATAACATGCTTCATTGCAGGTATCAACTTACATGTGTATTTTCATTGCTATATTTGGCATGCATGGTATTTCATGTGGTTATTTTCTATCGTGGCATGGGTTTTGCCAAGTGTGACAGTGTTTTTAGCCTAGCCTTGCTATTTTCGGATAGCCATGGTGTGATGGGTTTCTCATGTTTTGGTTGAGATGGATTGTCGAATGGATTCGAAGCTGAGTGGGGTGGATATTTGAATGATAAAGAACATGGCCTAGTGGTCCCTGAACTAAAATATGGATCACGGTAAAGCCATTGGCCTAGTGACCCCTGAGCTAGTCTGCGGGTTGCAGTAAAGCCAAGATTGTGTTGCCTCGGTGGGCCTAGGAATCCTTCTCGGTGAATGACAGGATATATGGTAAATCCAAGAGGTGGTTTTCTCTCTGTTGGGCCTAGTAATCCTAGGTTTGGGATATGAGGTAAAGCCTGGAGAGCGGGTCTCGGTTTAGGGATTAGTGATTCGGGTTTGGATTGTGGTAAAGTTTGAGAGACTATGAGGCAGGAAAATTCCTCACAGTGTAGGTGGATAAATCCGATGGCATCCATGCTTGTTTGGCTGAGAGATAGTGTGGATATCATGGTAAATCCTATTATGATGCGCTCATTGTGTTGGCCTAGTGTTTTTGGGATGGTTATAGTTAAATGTGGTTTCTGTTGATGAGGGTGAGGTGGTTTAGCCTTGGTATGCCTTGGCTGGTTCTTTTGGTTTGAGTCCCACAATCATGCTTGGAATATGGCATGGGGGTGAATGGCTTAAGAGATATTTGGCTTAGCCATTCTATGGTTGGGTGAAATGTGGTAGTGCCATCTCCGGTTGGTTTATTGCATTCATTAATGAGAAATGCATTCCCTTGATTTCCATGTGCAAATTTGTTGATGTATATGTGGATTTTGATGGTTGATATGTTTGTGGTAATTTTGTTCCTATTATGTTGGTTATATGTTTATTTTATGACAACAATTATGTTTGTCTCTCAGTATGTTTTTACTTGTAAATGAATGGATAGTGTATCTATGGCCTAATAGATGATAATGTAGCAAATGACATGAGGGAACAATGGTTCATAACAATTCTTAGATAAGTATGAGATCCCTACACTTAATTATGTTGTTTACATCTGTAGGTTTCATGTTGATGATATGTTTGAAGAAATGCTTGGCATGTCTAGTAGGGGCCTTCTAAAGTTCTTGTTTGACTTATTGATTTTGCATCATTATTTCCTGTATTTTTATTGATTTCAAACTATCAATCCATTCTGGGCAGTAGCCTGGGCTCTAGGCCTGAAAAAGTGGCTTAAATCTCGAGGTTGCTGGCACAAAACTAGCAATTTTGGTCTCTGGTCACTGGCAAGCAGACCTGTGAGAGCGACTTTGGGTTGTTGGTCGCTCCCTTGCCCATAGCATGAGAGCGACTATGGCAAAAGAGATCCAGAACAATAGTGGGACCCAAGGACATGTTGTTTGAGTGACTGAAATGTCTACTGAGGATTCTGAAGCTAATGTTGGATGACTGTGTGTGATGTTTCCGTTGATTCCACTTCCTTAAGGTCACATAGGAGGTCGAATCTGATGATAGTAGCCTATCGTCTCATGTTTACCATGGTTGGCATGGTTAATTGGGTGGATGTGGGAGGAGGGTGTTATAGAGTGGTATCAGAGGATGGTTCACCCCTCAGAATGGATGATTGGTGTGTGTTGGTCATGCATGCATGTCATTTGCATGTGTGTCTCTTACACTTGAATTTCATGTGATTGTTGCATTGCATAATGTTGATCATGGTTGTAGTAAGGTTTTGATGAGGAACTAGATGATTGATTTTTTTGAATGCATCATCATGAGTATATGACTAGTTACATATTGTTATATATCGCTTACATGTTTTTGTATGTCACTAGATTACATCCTTGTATGTTAGGTTGCATTCTTGTATGTTTGATTACTTGTATCAGTCTTGTAGGTTGGTTACAAGTATTGATCGCTTATGCTCGACTATATGCATCTATGCATATGTGTAGTTGATTATGCATTTCTTATGCATGTTGATGGTTGCATGTGACAATGTGTACAATGGAGTAATGGTTGTTTTCATACATGAGGTCATGGTTAGTGAGGTTGATATGGTCATGCATTGATGACTGGAATCTAGCTAGAAGGATGTGTATATGGTTTTCTACTAATATGTTATATGCCTATTTGCAGTCATTATGCCATGTATGGTCTTGGTTATAATTATGCATGAATAGTAGGTCTAACATGCCTTGTCAAGTCATGGTATGCAATTTAGGTCGTTAGGTGATATTGGTATGTTATGATGATAATGTGTTGGCTAAGACAAAGCAGGAGATGCAGATCATCATAATGAGGTTGCAACATTGGACTTTGGGGTCAGAGCAGATCATCATATAGGTATTGTATGTTTGGCATGTAAGTATGTCAGTCAAGGATTGTTATATACATTAGGTCTATGAACATGTCTTTTGATGCTATGGTTACATAGATGATAGATGATAGTTGATTAGCATAGTCACATGCACATGTGTTAGCTGGTCATGAATGATAATAACGTGTGGTTTTATGCATTGCTATTGTTGTTTTATGTTAGATAACTTAATGGTTAGGTTATATGTTGTTTATGAGCATGATATATAGCTTATTGTTTTTATATGCTATTAACTTGATGATTAGGGTTATTTCATTGAGATCTTGATGTTGTAATTTGGATTGGTCATATGCGTGATGGTTATGTTCATTGCATTGGAGATCTTGATGTTATATGTATTGTGATTAACTTGGTTTGACCTATGCAAATGGTTATGGTTGAAATGTTCAGGTATGAGCCAACATATTTGGGATGTGGTGTCATACTAATCTAGACTGATCGTACATATGTGATTGTTATGCATGAACGAAAAATGCTTATGAGCTTATGATGTGAAAATGTTAGTTAGTTACTGTTATGGATATCATGATTTAAGTTTGAGTGGATACGTTGTGAAGTTGTATCATGCTAACCTAGATTGATTGTGCAGACAGAGGTAGCCTCCCCTGATATACAATAAGGTATGAGCTTGCTTATGTCATATATTTGGTGCTTGACGGTTTGATTATATTGTCTAGTTGATTTATTTAACATGGTATGGTTGAAAGTTGGTGGAATGTTTGATGAATTGAATATTACGAGTATGTGTTAAAATGATCTTGTTTTGAGATGATTGTACTAATACATGTGTTGAGACAATGGATATGTACTTGAGTATAGTAGGTGACAGTTGTAGCATTGTGTCTAAGGACTATGAGTTGACTATGAATTATGACATGATTGTTAGTCTTGGTAAAGGTTGATTTCAAATTGATAGATATGATTGTCTTGATATTTGGAACATGTGGTTGACATGTGTGTGCAGTTGTAGGGTAACATGTTAGGTATTAGCATGATAAGGTAACACTTGATGTGTTTATATAACTGACAATTGGGTGATGTGACAGTACATAGTAAGCCTCGACTGCAACAAGGTAAAAAAGGGTAAAAGAAAGGAACTGGACAAGAATTCCTTTGGCTATGTTTGGAAATCATAATTCTAAACGAATGAGTGCCTTGCATACATGGAGTCTTCTTAACCTTGATTTTGTCTGACATTATGTGGATATGTGATATAGTCATGAACATGTTCTTGACAAGTATATTAGCCAGTCTCTTGTTGTAAGAGGATATGTCAAGGGAATTGGAGTCGCTTAAGAGATGGCATGGATGTGTTTAGTTGCAAGAAATGTGCTTGGAACAACAAGGTAAGGTAACCAGTGTATTTTTATGTTTATTTATGCACTGACAATTATGTGTTGATGTCAATATGATGTAGGGGATTTCATGGAAAAGAGATTGCCACAAAATCTTGAAGAAGGCTCAGGATGAGATTTCCTTGGGAACCATGGGGATTGAGTCACCGTGTCTGTTGTTAGCCTGATGCCTTTGGTATTTTTGGATTGTTGCGCTTGATTTGCAATTGCGTGTGTCTGGTGCATAACTATGCTAATTTGTTACAATGTCGTATTGCTTTTGGTTTTCATGGTTTTGCTTCTTGTTTGTTTCTTGGCATTACCTTTTACTGTTTTGAGTCTTGGGAATTGGTTGGGAAAGAGGAAAGTTAATGGAGCTTGGTTAGAGCATGTGGCACCCAAAAGGTAATGTAAGACACTGATGAAGCTCGGTGCATGAGTAAGCACAACGAAGGTAAGATTATGATAGTCGATTGGACTGGCTGGGTCCTGTTAGTGTCAGTACCTTCATCCCTCCATCAGTGATCAAAATTCTCTTTTTGCATGCATTTTAGGTGTCTCATCCGATTAGCTGCATTCCATTAGGTCATGGATCATCTGATGGTAGTGGTTCTTTATCAGTTTCCCTCATGCTTTTCATCTACTGGCCTATTTACACATCTACAGATCATTTGCTGTCATTTTTATTTTATTTTAGTTGCAGAAGTCATTTTAGGCTTTTTAAATCTCATTAGGTCTAGGGTTTGTTACCATAGTCATTTAAAAGCTCAATAATGGTCAGCAGGCACATGAGGGGGTCTAATAAGGGCTCAACATCAAAATTTCAATAATGATATACTCAGTAATTGATTTTTTCCTCCAAACCCTATTTTGAGGAAAAACATAGTTTTTATGTTCTATGTATAAAACTTTCATGTAATTGTAATTTTCCTATATGTAATAAGTTTAGAAATGTAGCCCTAGGTCACCTTGCCAAACTCCTGCACTCTAGCTCCTGCAAAAGAGATAAGAAAATCCAAGCATTAGTCCATCAAATGAAAAAAAGAGAGACAAACTACAAAACAAAGTTTTTAAAGAACAAAGTGAAAGGAACTTCAGAAAAATGGGGTTTTCAAATGAAAAATTAAAAGCCAAGGTGGATATAAAGTTATATTTGGTATTTGAAAACTTCAATTGTACAAGTGAGAGAGAGAAAAATGTGAAAATCACGTTTTGAGGCAAATAGAGGAAAATTGCAGCAAAGTTTTCAAATTTTCTTGGTGTGGCGCACCTGCTCGGCGGTGCACTGGGTGCAGAAATTACACAATAGTTTGAAAGGGTGCGGCGCACCTACCAGATGCGGTGCAACTGGGTGTTGGCGTGACGCACCAGTCTGCCAAGCCACAAACTCGTCCAATTGAACTTCCAAAGCTCCAAAATCTCCAAATACAATTCCTCCAAGTAAGTAAACTCATCCCTCTGCCATAAAAAGATATTTACTCATCCTTGATGGTGTTTTGAAAGGATAAAGTTCAAACCTTAAATTGTTGCATCGTTACATTGAAAAATTGCCTAGGGTTTGCAGTTTTTTGTCATTCTTGTTGTTTGTTTACTCCTTTGAATAATTTTCCCTTCACTACATTTCCTTACATTTTCTTCCCCTTTCCCTATCTCATTGACACTTATCCTACCCTCTATCCCCAAACCCTAAAACCCTAACACCTAATGCCTACTATTCCCCAAACCCTAATTCTCATTTTCCAAACCCTATCATTCCTTAAAACACTATAACTCTACTGCCATCATCAAAACCATCCTTTGTACTTATACTATCAGTCAACCCTTTTATCCCCAAAAGAGAAACAAAAGTCAGCCTATACTTAAAAAAAAAAATCTCTTCATACTCATCATTCTATACTCCACATTTGCAAGCATGGAAATAGATTCAGCATATGAGAGGGATGATGAAACTGTCAGTGATTCTTCCCAAGAGGTTCATGTCACCATTGAGCTGAGTGTACCATCATTTAGAGGGTTGTCATCATCATGTCAGGTTCCAATGGGTCATTTTACACCTTGTTCATGCTTTAGTTGTGCCTAGGTAAGGTTCATTTCCCTCTCCTAGGGTTTTGAAGGTAATTTCTCTTGGATGATAAAATCATCAACAAAACTTGTTTCCTGATGTTCATACACCTTCCCCTATCCTTAATGTACCTTATTAAACACTTCCCATAATTGATATCCCTTAAATTCCTCATTTTCCCACAAACCCTAGTTTCTTGCTACAATTTGGCAATTTTCTAGGCTAGGCTTGTGTTTTTCCCTTTTGGATCCCTTCCCCTCACTAAATCTTTGAAATTCCACTTTCTGCTACTTCCTAACATCCCTCCCTACTTCCAAAAATTTTCTCAAGAATTTAGGAGCCCCTTATCCCCTTCATTTCACTTCATTTTGACAAATCCCCTGTTCCACACATGAGGGTAGGTTTTACTCAAATGATGTTTCTAAGCACAAAAACATGAATTTGGAAAAACTGAGAGAGGTTTTTGTCCACAATAGTCCAAGGAAGAAGAAAATAGTTCAAATTTTACACAGGTGTCATGGTTTTAGAGAAATTTCAAAAATATAGTTGCCTCAGGAGAATTGATGCACCTCTAAAGTGACCTTGGGAAAATCAATATTTCTCCTAGCTTGGTTGGAAAAATGACTTGCTCGAAGAGTTAATTAATAACTAGACACAAATATATTTTCAATGAGATATCATTAGCTCAATTTTGAGTTGAGGAAGACCTTCCAACATTGACTGCAACAGCACTCTGCCTTTAGGCAGCCTCATTTTGCACATTTTGACCAGTCTTGGGAGATTTGACTTTTGATAGGGAAAATAAACTCCAAATTGAAAAATTCAAGTTGTGTTGGAAATTAGATGCAATAAGATTTCCAATGAGCTATTGTGGACCCAATTTTGACACCGGGAACGCCTCCAAAACTTGATCTGAAAACGGCGCTACACACAGAATCAGTGGCGCTACGCATAGAAATTTTTAACACAAGCTTTTCCAGCAGGTGTGTAGCGCCACCTGGCGCTTGCTTTTGATAGGGACCTCCTTTGGAATAAATTTTTTTATGTCTGGATTCTTTATGAAAATTTATGCATGCCAAAAATTACTAGGAAATTTTGACAAGTTTTGGACCTCTAAAAGGGTCAAAAACACCTCAAAAATTCCCTCTCTGCCCCTTTTTTGCCACACAGGAATTAGTGTTGAGATAAATGATTTTTGGAGGGGAAAATGGACATAAAAATTAGAAATTACACTTTTTCTAGAAATTAGATAGATATACCTTTCCAACAAGCCTACTTGGAGCAAATTTGGTGCACGGGAAGGCTTCCAAAATCAGCTGCAAAAAAGCGCTACACACAGGGAAAGTGGCACGACGCATAGGATGGAAAATTGCTATTTTTGTAAAAAAAAAATTCTGTTTTTCGCCTAGTTCTTTCCGAGTTTGACTTTTTCTCTCTCATGGTCAAACTCATGATGTAAATTGATGTAATGTGATGGAATTTGACGTAAAAATGGTAAAATTCACCCATGGAGGTAGATACATCATGTATAGGTGGTTTTGAAACTGAATGAATCAGTTTCCTAGGTTTTAGAGGCAAGCTGTTCCACTACCTATTTTTTAGTTCTTAGTTTAGATCTTGTTGAAACAGCTCCTAAACTCATGAATTTGACCCCTAAAGGCTAGCATGGGTTGTTTTTTGCCTATATCTAGTACTTTTTCAGTCATTTGTCAGGGTTGGACTCTTGTGAATGCTTTGACCATTATTGTACATTCATCTCTGCAATTTGGCAAGGAAATAGACCAGGGTTTGTAGCATTTTGTGGGATTCTTGTGGTAAGGTGATTTAGTATTGTCTTTCTTTCTGTGATTCAAGTTATCATGTGTTTATGTGTGGCATCATCTTTCTCTTTTCAGCTTAACTAAATGAATCAAGTATAAAGGTGGAATTCATTGATGTTTTAGTGCTCTACCTTAGGGTTTATTTGGTTTTACATGTTTTCAACTGTTTGAAGAGGATTCCTGATACTTTCATGCCCTCTCCAACTCCTTACCAGTCTTAAGACTTTCCATTTCACTTATTTCAAAGTACTAAAGCATTTTCCTACCTCGCCCCATAGAAACCTCTGCAAGACTAAGTCCATTCCCGGGACCCAAAATTGCCTTTCAAATTTGTACAACAAACCAACATAAAACTCAATCAAACTCCTCTGAGCATATAACTAGCCTAAAATTAGTCTTTACAATAGTCATCTCAAGCCTCATTTGCTATATTTTCCTGAGATTGACAAGGAGAGAGCCCTCTCCCGACTTGGTAGGGCTAGCTACCAGGTTAAGCGTGGTTTGATGTCACCCTAGACCTGCCTTCCTCAACCTGAGGTAGATTTAGGCCCTAACATAGTGGCGACCATACTGGGGAAGAAAAGTTTTTTGTTTGCTTTATAAACTATAGATGGAGTCTGAAGTTAGCCAAGTAGCCTTTGAACTGCTCTTGCTCTACAAGTGCATAGTAGATGAACACTACTTCAGTCAATCTCTGGTTTAGTTTATGAAATGAACATCTGGTTTCCTTAGCAAAATGCAATCAAGTTCAGATTTGATTGTTGATGGTGGAAAACGATCAAATGTCGGAACGTTAAAATCATTTACTTGGTGATTCCAAATCAGTTTCGACATCAGATCTAAAGACTCCACTGGAGGATGAAGCCGACCAACAGAAACATGAAAGGACAATATGGAAAGATCAGGTATTCAAGTTGGAATTTCATCCAAGACATTTTTTTCTTTGTTATAAATTCTTTCTTGTCTTTTCCCAAGAATGTTAAAAAGGCTTTGCAAAGTATATTGTATTTGAGAAAAGATCCTCGGCCTGCATTTGATTCCTTCCCTTTGAAGATTATGAATGCCAAAGATTTACATGCCTTTGAGCTTGATCAAGACCCTTTTTCTAAATCTTGTGATGACCATTTTCAAACTGATGAGCCTAATGAGACCAAGACTGATTCTACAGCTTCTGTATATACTCCTACACCTCATAAAATTCCAGATCGATGCAAGCCTCTGATTTTACCTCCTATATCCCATGCTTTCCCTAAAAATCATGACCTATATGTACCAAGATTTGATGATGACTGTAATAACATCATTGCTAAGAGACATGTATTGAATTTTGAGTCTTTTCTCGACCTTTTTGAAGTTGATGAAGAAGATGTCAGTATTAGGATTTTTGCTCTTTCTTTGCAATGCAAAGTCAAGAGTTGGTTCAAAACCCTACCTAATGTGAGAATCTCAGATTTCCAGCAGTTCTTCAAAGTTTTCCTCGACAGGTGGGTGGTAAGACAAAACCCTTTCTTGATTATAGAAGAGTATAACCAGCTGAAAAGACAACCAAGGGAGACAGTACAACAGTTTTCTGCCAGATTTAATCAAGTCTAATTTTCGATGCCGGTTAATATAAGACCTCCTCCTAGATCTGCTCTCTTACACTACTCGGGTGCCTTTGATCCGGAAATGGAGTTTCAGCGGAGAGAAAGAAACCTTGCAACACTTGAAGAGATGAAAAATAGTGTAGTAGATGTAGAGGCTCATATGCTGATCAGAAGGGAAAAGTTGAAGGAAGAGGAGGTGAAGAACATAGATTCGGAGGAATCCACATCCTTAGAGGTAAAGCTTGACATTTTGGTAAGTGGAGTGGAAGAGATGATGCAAAATATCACCACAAGGAATGATTATGATGTTCAAGCCCATGGCTTGATGATTGAAGAAGAACAAGTTGCTGATCCAAAACATTTTATTTCTTATCCTAGTTGTCATAGATCTGATAATGATTGTTTTATAGATCATCTTGGAGACGAGAGATCTATTGATATGGCATGCATGCTTGATGATGTCTTTCATATTGATGATTTGCCTCAATTTGATCAGTATGATGATGATGATTATATTCTCCAAACATAAGCTAATCTTGCAGACAAATTAACAACTGGTTTGTGGAAGGAGGAAGTTCATTTTCAGTAGCTCGAATACAATGATCAACCGATGCATATTAGCTATGGAAGTGAGGAGGAAAGTGCAGAAAATTTTGAAGTAAGTGAAGGATCTTTGCCTTTTTGTTTTGCTTCATTTCAATTTCTCAGAGACAACTTTCATGCAATCAGAAATCAACTGTCGATAAGTTTCGATCTGGACCATCTTGAGGGCAATGAAAAACTTGTTCAAGACTTTTCATATCTAGAGTTGCAGCCTCCAAATGCCATTGATTGTCAAGTTGCAAATGGAGACTTGGAAGCTGGACCATATGATCAAATGATGCAAGATGATTCCGTACCATTTTATTTTGAATCATTTCACTTTTTGAAGGGAAAAATGCATAGTATATCTTCAAATGAGCAGCCCGTAGGAAATCATGTAATCTTATCGCAACCAATAGAAAATGGGTTGCAACAGTCTTTTCAAGTTTTTCACGATACAGTATCTGATGTGTTAGATGATGTCTACAATCAAAGTCCTTCTGCATTAGCTACCTGTGAGCTTGAAATGTGTATCGATACAATCTTGATCCAACAGCCCGTTTCTTTGTCATTTTCAGCAGGAGCCTCGTCACAAAGCTCCAATGAAAGTTTGCATTCATGGTACGAGGAGAAGAAAAGTAATCCATTGGATGAGCTAAGTCTCAATGTGAATGAATTTCAATATCCTTATGCAGTGTTTTTGGAGTCAGATAGATAATCCATATCATTCAACGGATCTGTTTACAAGTTTTCATGGGAGTTGCCTTTTAGTAGTTCTTTCTTGTTGTTCATAAGCAAGTACTTGCGAAGAATTCAAGCAGTAGCCAGAATACTTACTTGGTTGCATTGGTTGTTTCATTTCACTTGATCAGGTGATGAATGGAACAATTAGATTAGGTTTTATTGAATAAACTCCATTTTGATCATATTTTCCAGTTTGTCAATTGTGTTTAAGTATCGAGTCCGTTTTTAGTCTTTATAATTGAGTTAGTTTTGAGTCAACATATTGGTTTTAGTTTGTGGAAGTTATTGACTCCATTGCCCAATGGAAGAAGGCACTGATCTGCTCTCCAAAGATCTGTAGTTCTTGGCACCTCCCAGGAGCTACCATCCCCATTGGAGCCAATGTTAGTGTCGGTACCTTCATCCCTCCATCAGTGATCAAAATTCTCTTTTTGCATGCATTTTAGGTGTCTCATCCGATCAGTTGCTTTCCATTAGGTCATGGATCATCTGATGGTAGTGGTTCTTTATCAATTTACCTCATGCTTTTCATCTGCTGACCTATTTACACATGTACAGATCATTTGCTGTCATTTTTATTTCATTTCAGTTGCAGAAGTCATTTTAGGGTTTTTAAATCTCATTAGGTCTAGGGTTTGTCACCATAGTCATGTAAAAGCTCAATAATGGCCAACAAACACATGAGGGGGTATAATAAGGTCTCATCACCAAAATTTCAATAATGATATACTCAGTAATTAATTTTTTCCTCAAAACCCTGTTTTGAGGAAAAACAGAGTTTTTTATGTTCTATGTATAAAAATTTCATGTAATTTTACTTTTCCTATATGTAGTAAGTTCAGAAATGCAACACTAGGTCACCTTGCCAAACTCTTGCACTCCAGCTCCTGCAAAAGAGACAAGAAAATCCAAGCATTAGTCCATCAATCGACAAAAAGAGTGCCAAGCTGCAAAACAGAGTTTTTAAAGAACAAAGTGAAAAGGAACTTTAGAAAAATGGGTTTTTCAAATGAAAAATTAAAAGCCAAGGTGGATATAAAGTTATATTTGGTATTTGAAAACTTCAATTGTACAAGTGAGAGAGAGCAAAAGGTGAAAATCGCATTTTGAGGCAAATAGAGGAAAATTGTAGCAAAGTTTTCAAATTTTTCTCGGTGCGGCGCACCTGGGTATCGGCGTGGCACACCTGCTCAGCGTGGCACACTGGGTGCAGAAATTACACAACAGTTTGAAAGGACGCAACGCACCTGGCAGGCGCGACGCACCTGAGTGTTGGCGCGACATACCAGTCTGCCAAGCCACAAACTCATCCAATCGACCTTCCAAAGCTCCAAAATCTCCAAATACTATTCCTCCAAGTAAGTAAACTCATCCATTTACCTTAAAAAGAGATTTACTCATCCTTGATGGTTTTTTGAAAGGATAAAGTTCAAACACTAAATTGTTGCACTGTTACATTGCAACATTGCCTAGGGTTTATAGTTTTTTGTCATTCTTGCTGTTTGTTTACTCCTTTGCATAATTTTCCCTTCACTACATTTCCTTACATTTGCTTCCCCTTTCCTTTTCTCATTGACAATTATCCTATCCTCTGTCCCCAAACCCTAAAACCCTAACACTTAATTCCTACTATTCCCCAAACCCTAATTCTCATTTCTCAAACCCTATCATTCCCGAAAACCCTATTAAATCTACTTCCATCATCAAAACCCTCCTTTGCACTTATACTATCAGTCAACCCTTTTATCCCCAAAAGAGAAACAATAGCCCCCCTATACTTAAAAAAAAAATCTCTTCATACTCATCATTCTATACTCCACATTTGCAAGCATGGAAACAGATTCAGCATATGAGAGGGATGATGAAACTGTTAGTGATTCTTCCCAAGAGGTTCATGTCACCATTAAATTTAGTGTACCATCATTCAGAGGGTTGTCATCATCATGTCAGGTTCCAATGGGTCATTTTACACCTTGTTCATGCTTCAGTTGTGCCTAGGTAAGGTTCATTTCCCTCTCCTAGGGTTTTGAAGGTAATTTCTCTTGGATGATCAAATCATCAACAAAACTTGTGTCCTAAT
Source organism: Pinus taeda (assembly GCA_000404065.3). NCBI lineage: Eukaryota > Viridiplantae > Streptophyta > Pinopsida > Pinales > Pinaceae > Pinus > Pinus taeda. Next base: position 38,825 of record APFE031372456.1, on the reverse strand, counting down.
GCTCATACACCTTCCCCTATCCTTAATGTACCTTATTAAACACTTTCCATCACTGATATCCCTTAAATTCCTCATTTTCCCACAAACCCTAGTTTCTTGCTACAATTTGGCAATTTTTTAGGCTAGGACTGTGTTTTTCCCTTTTGGACCCCTTCCCCTCACTCAATATTTAAAATTCCACTTTCTACTGCTTCCTGACATCCCTCCCTACTTCCCAAAATTTTCTCAAGAATTTATAAGCCCCTCATCCCCTTCATTTCACTTCATTTCGACAAATCCCTAGTTCCACACATCAGGATAGGCTTTACTCAAATGATGTTTCTAAGCACAAAAACATGAATTTGGAATAACTAAGAGAGTTTTTTGTCCACAATAGTTCAAGAAAGAAAAAAATCCTTCACTTTTTACACAGGTGTCATGGTTTTAGAGAAATGTCAAAAATACAGTTGTCTCACGAGAATTGATGCACCTCTGAAGTGACCTTAGGAAAATCGAGATTTCTCCTAGATTAGTTGGCCAAATGACTTGCTTGATGAGTCAAATAATAAATAGACACAAATAGCTTTCAAATGAGATATCATTAGCTCAATTTGGAATTGAGAAATACCTTCCAATGTTTACTGCAACAACACTCTGCCTTTAGGGAGCCTCATTTTGCACATTTTGACCAGTCTTGGGAGATTTGACTTTTGATAGGGAAAATTAACTCCAAATTGAAAAATTCAAGTTGTGTTGGAAATTAGACTCAATAAGATTTACAACGAGCTATTGTTCACCCAATTTGGACACCTAGAAGGTCTCCAAAACTTGATATGAAAACGTCACTACGCACATAATCAGTGGCTCTTCGCATAGAAATTTTTAACACAGGCTTTTCCGGCAGGTGCGTAGCGCCACTTGGCGCTCGCTTTTTATAGGGACCTCCTTTGGAAGAAAAATTTGCATTTTTTGATTCCTTATGAAAATTTATGCATGCCCAGAAATTACTAAGAAATTTTGGCAAGTTTTGGACCTCCGAAAGGGTCAAAAACACCTCAAAAATTCTCTCTCTGCCCCTTTTTGGCCACACAAGAAGCAGTGTTGGGAGAACTGATTGTTGGAGAGGCAAATGGACACCAAACTTATAAATTCCACTTGTTCTAGAAAGTATATAGATATAAATTTCCAAAAATCCTACTTAGAGCAAATTTGGTGCACGGGAAGGCTTCTAAAATCAGATACAAAAAAGTGCTACGCACAGGGAAAGTGGCGTGGCGCACAAGATAGAAAATTGCTATTTTGCCAAAAAAACTCTGTTTTTCGCCTAGTTTTTTCCCAGTTTGACTTTTTCCCTCTCATGGTCAAAATCATGATGTAAATTTATGTAACTTGATGGAATTTGATGTAAAAATGGTAAAAATTCACTCATGGAGGTAGATACATCATGTATAGGTGGTTTTGAAACTGAATGAATAAGTTTCCTAGGTTTTAGAGGCACATTGTTCCACTGCCTATTTTTCAGTTCTTAGTTTAGATCTTGTTGAAACAGCTCCTAAACTCATGAATTCGACCCCTAAAGGCTAGCATGGGTTGTTTGTTGCCTATATCTAGTACTTTTTCAGTTATTTGTCAAGGTTGGACTCTTGTGAATGCTTTGAGCATTATTGTACATTCATCTCTGCAATTTGGCAAGGACATAGACCAGGGTTTGCAACATTTTGCGGGATTCTTGCGGCAAGGTGATTTAGTATTTATTTATTTATTTTATTCTATTTTATTTTATTTTAAT